>RXON01003904.1:0-59901 GCA_009667805.1 Leptobrachium leishanense | reverse complement strand
TATACTGCAGAGAGGAGCTTCCCAGCAGTGTGTGGATTCATATGCTGCATTAATTATACTGCAGAGAGGTGCTTCCCCGCAGTGTGTGGATTCTTATGCTGCATTAATTATACCACAGAGAAGCGCTTCCCAGCAGTGTGTGGATTCAAATGCTGCATTAATTATACCACAGAGACGCGCTTCCCAGCAGTGTGTGGATTCATATGCTGCATTAATTATACCACAGAGAGGCTCTTCCCAGCAGTGTGTGGATTCATATGCTGCATTAATTATACCGCAGAGAGGCGCTTGTTCCCAGCAGTGTGTGGATTCATATGCTGCATTAATTATACTGCAGAGAGGCGCTTGTTCCCAGCAGTGTGTGGATTCATATGCTGCATTAATTATACCGCAGAGAGGCGCTTGTTCCCAGCAGTGTGTGGATTCATATTGTCAAGTCAAACTGCAGTGGTACAGAATAGTCAGCTAATGAACAAGCAAGTGGGATAATAAAAAGACTGTAATTCAGTTTAGGTAATTGTAATCTGCAAGAGTCTGTGAGAACTACTTGTCCCTGCATGCAATTCAGCTCCAGTTAGGGTCAGCCAGTCAGAGCAGAGGTCAGGCTTCCCAGCAGCCTCAGAGACAGAGCTGTAGAGGAAGGGAGGGGCCATCTGATTGCTCCAGGCATCCCATGAGGCAGGCAACCTGGACATAACAAACTGCACAGATTTACAAGCATCTTCAAATCCTGGAGTGGAGCCGGTGAGCTAAAAGACTATTTTCACAGTCATATGTAGAAAAGGATTGTGTCACAGTCATGTACAGAAAAGGAATTGAGCCAGTTCAGTAATAAATGCAGTCAGTTAATAACTTTTTTAGATGTTCATGCTCAGGCTAGGGTCAGACTGAGGCAGTGCGAACGCGCGTTCTGGCGCACTTAATCACGGCCGCACTTGCAGCAGATGACAGGCAATGACGGCCAATATACGACGTACGGTCGCACAAAAGTCCGGCCGCGCAACGCAAGTGGAAAATGAACGCATTTTTTCGAGAACGTTAAACCGCTGCTACTGACGTACAGAGTGCGCTGCGGCGGCATAGCGGCGTGTGTGTGTGATTAGGAGACGTCAGACGCTGCTAGTGTGCGGCCAACATAACGTTCAAACAGCCGGATTTCCCTAGACTTCTTTTTACCCCACCGTCATGAAATACGTCCAGAATTGCGCATCGTCTGACCACTTAAGCGTATTCCGTGAAAAAATGCGTGCGCACGCATCGACGTACATTTTGACGGTGGCCGCAGAAAATGCGCTCATCTGTCCCTAGCCTAAGTGTGAGGAGATTCCACATGCAGTCTTTATAATAGCTCATTTCATGTCTGTTT
Source organism: Leptobrachium leishanense (assembly GCA_009667805.1). Lineage (NCBI taxonomy): Eukaryota > Metazoa > Chordata > Amphibia > Anura > Megophryidae > Leptobrachium > Leptobrachium leishanense. The sequence goes on along the minus strand of RXON01003904.1, from coordinate 58,535 downwards.
TCTTTAAGTTAAATCATATTTTGGCAGTAATGATATTCTAGAAGTGTGTGCTAATGAATGTATATGAAACTGGCACGGAAGTAATGATTATCAAGCTTTATGTGCAATGTATTTATACAATTTCTGTATTTCTTTCTGTTTAAGGTTTTTTACCTTTTTAAATTCATCGCTAATTCTAATCGCTAAGCTACTCATCACTTTAATTCAGCTATCTATTCATCACTATTCAACTACTCATCTGCTCAACTATTCACATATTCACCTAATCAAGCTACGGCAACTTAATTTACACCACAACTTATTGAAATTAAACTTAATTACATGCGAATGAAGAGTGGAATCCAGTTATTATTTCCAGTGTCGATGTTTGAATTTCCTCTCAAGCGGGAAGATTGTGCAAAAAACAAAAGAGCTTGACACATATGCTGCATTAATTATACCGCAGAGGTGCTTCCCAGCAGTGTGTGGATTCATATGCTGCATTAATTATACCACAGAGAGGCGCTTCCCCGCAGTTTGCGGATTCATATGCTGCATTAAATGCAAAGTATATAACCTGAATTGGCGCAAATATTGCTCTCTGGGATCCTGGAGTACCTCGTATATATGGAAAAAAATAAGACAATAATAGTGTAGTACAGCAGATATTGTTTCAGAATTATTAAGTAGTGCTAGGATTATCCCACTCACAAGTGTAGAGCCTAATCACTGGCTCTGAGTGGGTCCAGGCCTGCGGGTATATTGTCTTCAAATACTTCTCAGGTGACCCCCACCTTATAAAGAGTGCATTATCTGGGATCCTGGAGTACCTCGTATATATGGAAAAATATAATAGACAATAATAGTGTAGTACAGCAGATATTGTTTCAGAATTATAAAGAGTGCATTATCTGGGATCATGTAAGAGAGAAGGAAGACAGAGAACTCCTTGTGCACGTCTAAAAAAATTCTCAATATGGTGTTCCAGAGATTTTGTACTCACATTTTGTTCAAAGGGTACATGCTCATGGGTTAATTCTGGTGTAGAGAAACCCAAAGGAAAACCGTCATAAATCCAAAGAATGAAGGCAGCAGCAACAGGAACAGGGATTGTAAAATAAAATAAAATTTATTTAAAACATAAAAACCTGCTCCAGAACGCGTTTCGCCGCATGCAGTAGTGGCTTCATCAGCTGGTAGCAAATGCATGGACCTATAGGTCTTTATATAGTGTCCATTAATCATTAAACGAGTGTCCCCATGTGTCCTGTTGATGTTTAATTATTGCTTCCGGGTTTTCTTTCAGTTTCTCTGCGTTGTGCGCTACCATCTTGCGCATGCGCAGTTCATTTCCGCGTTCCATTTGCGTTCCAATCGACGTTACATTACTTCCGGTTTGCGTTTCTTCAACTCATGGATGTCAGTTCAGGTTTTAAAACTCAATTTTAGTGTTATCTTTCTCTTATCTTCCTTTGTATCTCAGATTGAAGGGACACACATATTAAAAATACATATAGGTGTGTGTCTAATGCTTATCGCAATACATCTCACAAGGTCATCAATAAATACATGATGGTTTATGTATATGTATATTCAAATCATTTTATTTAAATGGGTAAAACTTTTCCTTTTCCCTCCCTTTAATTTATATGTTCCCTTGATTGTATCAGTTAGAGTGCATAATCCATAAAGTGCTATTATTTATTTTTTACTGTTTACACAGCCATGTTTTATCCATAGTACATCCAAAATGCAAAAATATATTTATAAAGTGATTTCACTGTGTACTCCGCAAGATCTCTTACTGAGAATAAAAAATGTACAAAAGTATGTGCTATTATTACCTAAAATTCTAAATCTTAATTATTATTATTAATCAGGCCTTAGCCAATATAAGTGCATACTTGTGTTTAAAGGGACACTCTAACAAAAAATCACCCCCCCTGTTTTTTAATCCTAACCTATCCCTATTCCCTTAATAAATAGTTATTTTTTTTTTTTTTTTCTAACTGTAATACCCTAAAATCCTCTTGTTTCCAGCGCTGTTTTTTTTTTTTTTTTTATACTGACCTCCCTCCTCTTCCGCTCTCCCATCCTTCTTTCTTCTTCTTGCCTTCTGGTTTACGTGAGAAGCGCGCATGCGCGCCTCTCACCTAAGCCAGCCAATTGGCAGGCTTCCTCCCGGCTCCCTCTGAGGATTAATGTTGCGCGCAAGAGGATGCGCGCAACACTAACCCTCAGAGGGAGCCGCCAGCTTCTGCGGTGAGTTAGAGACGTCATCGCGCTGAAAGCGCAATGACGTCTCCTACTCGGCAAAAGTCGGCAGAAGCGGGAAATATGAATCCCGCTCTGCTGACTGACAGCTGGGAGGGCAGAGTAAAGTCCTCCGCCTCTCTCAGCTGTTTTCAGCATTTACAGCTGAACCGCTGAGCGGAGGGAGGAGGGACAGAGGGCAGGATACTCCGGGCATCTTGACCACCTAAAATAGCTTAGGTGGTCATGTTGCCTAGAGTGTCCCTTTAATCAATGAAAAAAATAGCTAAATCTATCCTGACCTTAGCAAACACCTCTATATTGTGATAGGTCTTTAATAGGTTTGGACATGGCGAACATCCCCATATCTAAACGTTTCATCGACGATGTATTCTTTATTTGGAGAGGGAGAGAGGAAGATTTAGTTACTTTCCTTGACAGTCTCAATAATCAAGATTGGGGTATAACATTAGAAAGCAAATGGAGTAAAGAAATGGTGACTTTTCTCGATCTAGAAGTGTATATATAGATGAAGGGACAATTAAATGCAAAACTTTTTTTTAAAGAGGTAGATGCTAATACCTACATAGACACCACAAGTTGCCACAATCCATCATGGCTTAAAGGGGTCCCTAGAGGGCAGTTTATACGCCTAAGAAGAAACTGTTCAGATCTCAGTACTTACGACCAGCAGGCCAGCCAACTAAAACAAAACTTTATGGAAAAAGGATATAATGCATTAGATCTAGACACAGTCATAAAACAACCATTAAGAAAGTATATAAAATAGATGTAGATGAAGATATGGTTAACAAATTAGGACAAGAAGAAATGCGTAACATTTATGAAATGGGCACTATGGCACCCAATGGGTTGAATAATGATTTTGAAGTCACCCATTTTCTCTAAATCGACATGTATCATTATGTACCTCTCAAGATCTAAAAGAGAATGTAGAAACCTAAAAATTTTTTTTTTTTAATTTTCCCTTCCCCTCCCTTCCCCTCCCTTCTTTCCTTCCTACTTATACCGTTTATGTTAAAGATAATACATTCAATATAATATAATGTGTTCGTCATATATAGGCAAAATAGAATACACCTACATAGTAAGCAACCAATTCAAGCAAATTATGCACTTCTATTTAAATCACACAAAACTAATATATAAACTGCACGTAACCAGCACTTTAATAAAAACAGAGGATAGATAGAAAGCTAAAAAAAAAGGAAAAATACATTAATAAAAAATAGGACAAAAAAATAAAAAATAAAAAGATAAAATTCATTATTATAAAAACCAGCACCGTATTTTCAACATTTATCTATATTTATATATAAACACGCACTTTATGGTCATACACTATGGATATAGTCACTAAACCATTTTATGAATGGTGGCATTATTAAAAGGTCTAATACAATTGTATTAATGAATTATATATACACCTATAAGACTATTCAATTAGCACATAATATATCTATATATTGGATGGATATTCCATAATTATGGTATCTAGTTCATAAATATGGTATAAAACACTCTACACTATCAGGGGGAACATACTATTATAGACATCGGCTTATTTCTATTTAAATTCGCCATGTCCAAACCTATTTGTCACCACAAAACAACTCATACGCGCCCTGGTAATCTCCCGACTCGACTATTGCAATAATCTCTTATCTGGCCTCCCTCTGTCCCGCCTCTCCCCCCTACAATCCATCCTGAACGCCTCCGCCAGGCTAATTCACCTCACCCGCCGCTCTGTCTCTGCCGCTCCCCTCTGCGAGTCCCTTCACTGGCTCCCCATCCACTGCAGAATTAAGTTCAAAATCCTTATCCTTACCTACAAAAGCCTCACTAACTCAGCTCCCCACTACCTGTCCTCACTAATCACCAAATACACCCCAGCCCGCTCCCTAAGGTCAAACAGTGACCTGCGCCTAGCTTCTCCCCGCATCACCTCTTCCCATGATAGACTGCAGGATTTCTCACACGCAGCCCCCACTCTCTGGAACGCTCTCCCTCGTACTGTCAGACTTTCCCCTAACTTCTCTTCCTTCAAACGCTCCCTTAAAACGTTCCTATTTAGGGAAGCCTACCACCCAACTCACTGACGCAACCATCAATCACTCTCACCTTACAGTCCTCTCCTCCTGTTTCCAACCCCAACCCTCCCAGATTGTGAGTTCCTACGGGAATAGGGCCCTCATCTCCTCCTGTACTGTTTGTCAAATGTTGTTCAATGTATTGTAACCCTGTTTATACTGTGCCTATTGTACAGCGCTGCGGAATATGCTGGCGCTTTATAAATAAAGAATAATAATAAATAAATTAAAGATCTATCACAATATAGATGTTTGCTAAGGTCAGGATAGATTTAGCTATTTTTTAAATTGATTAAACACAAGTATGCACTTATATTGGCTAAGGCCTGATTAATAATAATAATTAAGATTTCGAATTTTAGGTAATAATAGCACATACTTTTGTACATTTTTTATTCTCAGAGATCTTGCGGAGTACACAGTGAAATCACTTTATAAATATATTTTTGCACATAAATTTTGGATGTACTATGGATAAAACATGGCTGTGTGAAAAGTAAAAAATAAATAATAGCACTTTATGGATTATGCACTCTAACTGATACAATCAAGGGAACATATAAATTAAAGGGAGGGAAAAGGAAAAGTTTTACCCATTTAAATAAAATGATTTGAATATACATATACATAAACCATCATGTATTTATTGATGACATTGTGAGATGTATTGCGATGAGCATTAGACACACAACTATATGTATTTTTAATATGTGTGTCCTTTCAATCTGAGATACGAAGGAAGATAAGAGGAAGATAACACTAAAATTGAGTTTTAAAACATGAACTGACATCCATGAGTTGAAGAAACGCAAACCGGAAGTAATGTAACGGCGATTGGAATGTGGAAATGAACCGCGCATGCGCAAGATGGTGGCGCACAACGCAGAGAAACTGAAAGAAAACCGGAAGCAATAATTAAACATCAACAGGACACATGAGGACACTCGTTTAATGATTAATGGACACTATATAAAGACCTATAGGTCCATGCATTTGCTACCAGCTGATGAAGCCACTACTCCATGCGGCGAAACGCGTTCTGGAGCATGTTTTTATGTTTTAAATAAATTTTATTTTATTTTACAATCCCTGTTCCTGCTGCCTTCATTCTTTTGGATTTATGACGGGTTTCTCTACACCAGAATTAACCCATGAGCATGTACCCTTTGAACAAAATGTGAGTACAAAATCTCTGGAACACCATATTGAGAATTTTTTTAGACCTGCACAAGGAGTTCTCTGTCTTCCTTCTCTCTTACATGATCCCAGATAATGCACTCTTTATAAGGTGGGGGTCACCTGAGAAGTATTTGAAGACAATATACCCGCAGGCCTGGACCCACTCAGAGCCAGTGATTAGGCTCTACACTTGTGAGTGGGATAATCCTAGCACTACTTAATAATTCTGAAACAATATCTGCTGTACTACACTATTATTTTTTTCCATATATACGAGGTACTACAGGATCCCAGAGAGCAATATTTGTGCCAATTCAGGTTATATACTTTGCATTTTATGTACATTGGTTTAGGGGAAACCACTATATCCTGAATTTTGGCTATCTGGGGTGCCGTGGTGGTGGATACATGTTGTGTGGCGCTGTACCATCTTGTGTGTAATCATATGCTGCATTAATTATACCGCAGAGAGGTGCTTCCCCTCAGTGTGTGGATTCATGCATTAATTATACTGCAGAGAGGTGCTTCCCAGCAGTGTGTGGATTCATATGCTGCATTAATTATACTGCAGAGAGGCGCTTCCCAGCAGTGTGTGGATTTATATGCTGCATTAATTATACTGCAGAGAGGTGCTTCCCAGCAGTGTGTGGATTCATATGCTGCATTAATTATACTGCAGAGAGGTGCTTCCCCGCAGTGTGTGGATTCATATGCTGCATTAATTATACTGCAGAGAGGCGCTTCCCCGCAGTGTGTGGATTCTTATGCTGCATAAGGCTCGTGTCCCGGTAGCCCAGGGCTGTATCTACAGTATATTTGTGCGATTCGTTTTGAATTGAAAACCTGTTCACCTGAAAACGGCAATTCAGACGTATCTTAACTCCGTTTCGCTGAGTCGGCATCCTGAATCATTACTGAAAAGATCCGAAAATAATCAGACCAATTCGGATTAATTGCAACGCGCATTCCCTGACCCTAACCCAACCCTAATAGTGACCATAACCCAACCCAACCATAACCCTAATACTAACCATAGCCTTAAAAGTAACCCTAAATCCGAAACCTAAGAGCAAGCTAAATCCTAATCTTTAAAGATTCATCTTTAAAGATTCATCATGTAAGATTCATAATGCAATAGATTTTGCCAAAGCTTTCGACACAGTTCCACATAAAAGGTTACTATTTAAATTAAGAAAAATTGGTCTAGATGAAAATACTTGTTCTTGGATAGAAAACTGGCTAAAAGATAGGGTACAGAGAGTGGTCATAAATGGTACATTTTCAAGATGGACACCAGTGGTAAGCGGTGTCCCTCAGGGGTCTGTTATAGGACCAATACTATTCAATTTATTTATAAATGACCTTGAGATAGGCATTGAAAGTCATGTATCAGTGTTTGCAGATGACACAAAACTAGGAAAAGTAATACAATGTGAGCAGGATGTTACTTCGCTGCAGAGGGATTTAGATAGATTGGGGGACTGGGCACTTAAATGGCAGATGAAATTTAATGTAGATAAATGCAAAGTTATGCACTTTGGAGTGAAAAACACACAAGCAATTTATACCCTAAATGGTACGGAGTTAGGGAAATCCAAGCAGGAGAAGGATTTGGGAATAATCATAGACTTCAAACTAAGTAACAATGTGCAATGTCAAACAGCAGCCGCCAAGGCAAGCAAAGTATTGGCATGCATTAAAAGGGGAGTTTACTCACGGGATGAAAACATAATTTTGCCTCTGTATAAATCAATGGTCAGGCCGCACCTTGAATATGCCGTGCAATTTTGGGCACCTGTCTTAAAAAAAGATATTATATCGCTAGAAAAAGTGCAGAGACGGGCAACTAAATTAATAAGGGGGATGGAAGGGTTAAGTTATGAGGAAAGACTAACAAGCTTAAACCTGTTTAGTTTAAAGAAATTAGTGCCTTAGAGGGGATCTGATAACCTTATATAAATATTTACAGGGCCATTATCAACCATTGTCTGATAACCTATTCATTAACAGGACTATACATAGGACAAGGGGTCATCCATTTAGACTGGAAGAAAGGAAATCCAACCTAAAGCATAGGAAGGGTTATTTTACGGTGAGAACAATAAAGCTGTGGAATTCTCTGCCTGTTGAGGTGGTTGGGTCAGAGTCTGTATAGACTTTTAAACAACGACTGGATGACTTCCTGCAGACACAGAATATTAAGGGTTATAATATTTAATATGTGGGTAAAAGCTTCTTGATCCAAGGAGAAATCTGATGCCATTCTGGGGTCAAGAAGGAATTTTTCCCCAGTATGTTGCATATTGGCAAGCATTTCAGACTGGGGTTTTTTGCCTTCTTTTGGATCAACAGCAGTAGGTTATGTGGGAGAGGCTGAACCCGATGGACGCATGTCTTTTTTCAGCCTATGTAACTATGTAACTATGTAACTATGTAACTATGTAACTATGTAACTATGTAATGGTTTATGTGTGGAAAGAGTTAATTTGTGCAGCTTCACCCACTAATTAGGATTCTGTATTGTTTAATATGTATAAGAGGGGGAGTGAGGTGGGAGAATATTTATGACTAAGGTCTAGAGCTGAAACGTCGCTATTTTTCTTGTTTTAGGCCCCTCGTGCGGTGAATAAAGGTTCCTTGCTGTGATTCGTTTGGTGTGGCCCATTTTGTGTATACAGAATACATACAGGGTTATTCAGAGAGCCGAAATTGCACCAAACAGTGAATTTCCCCTTTTGGTGCAATTTCTGGGCCATTCGGCTATTCAGAGAGCAGTGAATTGCCAGCAAAAAATGGTGATCTTCGACGGCAGTGAAATCCCCCATAGAGAAGCAATGGTTAATCTATTCACAGAGACCGAACAGCAGAGAAATGTCAATGAAATGTCCTGATTTTCGGCGGTTTCATTCAGCAGTTTTATTCAGGCGAATCCCATAGGTTTCAAGGTAAAAAATATTCCCGTTTTTTATTATTTATTAAACCGTTTATTATTTTAATCTGCAGCAAAAAGTCTATTTTTCAAGATTTTTTTAACGATTTTTTTTTTTAAATAGCATTTTTTTATCCGTAGCATACTTTATTATTATTATTATTCATAGGACCGTATATGTAATTTTTAGGCATTTTCCTGCAGTAGTTTTTTTTCCAAACAGCTTTTAAAAGATGCAGTGGTTATTTTTACCTCGTTGGTCGGCTTTTTCCGGCGGCTGGTTGGTGCTCTGTTCGGCAGATCGTTGGAGTTTTTCAGATGCACTCGCTGGTTTTGCGGCAGATCGTCGGGTGCTTTGGCTTTTTTTTGGATTGTTCCGACTTTTTTCTTCGATGGTTTTGTGATTACATAGGTTGAAAAAAGACATGTGTCCATCGGGTTCAGCCTCTCACACAACACGTCCGTTCAATTTGGCGGTTGTTCAGTGGTTTTTCCCCGCACTTCGGGTACCTGGTGGAGAATGCGGAATTCACCGCAGAGCCAGGGAATTTGATTCCCCGAAGTGCAGAGAATGAAAGAGCACCGACATTCCCCTTTAGTGCTATATATAAACATGGTCCAGCGCACTTTCTGCATTTATATGGGTACTATAAGAATACTGATATTTGTTTGGATTTTTCTTTGTTCTTCTACATGAGAAGATCCATACGGGTTTTAGAGGGAAACATATTAATCATGTGATCTAATGTTATTTACTATCAGGGTTATTCAGAGAGCGTCGATCTGGCCCCGAAATGTAACCGGACATTGAAATTCAGAGTGTGTTTACCTTTCCTGGCCATTCGGCTATCCAGAGAGCAGGCAGTTCGTCAAATCCTGGCGAATTGCCTGCACATACGGTGCCTGTTCGAGGGCAGTGAAATCCCCATAGAGAAGCAATGCTTCGTCTATTCAGAGAATACAAACCAGCAGGGAAAAGTTGCCGAATTGCCCTGCTGTTCGGTGGTTTTATTCTACAGGTTTATTCAGGCGAATCCCATAGGCTTCAATGTTAAAAATAGTCCCGTTTTAATCCAATATCTAATAAACCATTTACTATTTTTATCTGCAGCAAAAAGTCTCTTTATAGATTTTTGTTGGATCTTTTAGGCACTTTTTTGCAAACTTTTTTAGTTATTTTTTTAAAAAAACTTTTTATTTTCATTTTTCTGTAACAGCCCTTTTTATTATCATTCATTGGATTTTATATGTAAATTTCAGACATTTTCGTTCAGTAGCTTTATTGCAAACAGCGTTTCAATTTTCAAACTCACAAGCGTACTGTTTTTTTTTTTTTCTTTCACCATGTTTGTCTGCGGATCGGCATTTTCCGGCGGCTGCTCTGCTCTGTGATCGGCGGCTAGCTGGGTTTGTTCGGCGGAGTTTTTGCGGCGGTTTCAGTGAGTATTCTGCGGGTTTTCCCTTCACTACGGGGGCCCTCAGGGCTTGCTGTATACACCGCAGAGTTGGCGAAATAGTATCGCCCCCGAAGTGCCGGTGAGGAAAAGTCACTGAACGTGCAGTGACTTTTAGAATCTCTTTTAATAACCCTGTATGTGGGTTTTTTTTGGTTGAGAAAAAAAATTATTAATCAGACAAGATACTTTCAGAACTAAAATAAACTTTACGGTTTATGTTCTTACATCCCCTTGTGGCAGTGACACTGGGTTTTGTCCTATTCTTAGCACTTTTCGGCTCTCTAGGTCGCCTCTTTTTTTCCAGATGACAGCTCAGGATTGTCAGGTGGTCAACAAGAATGTGCACCTTCACCGATGAGCTCACGTATCCGCACTCCTTTTTCAGTTGGAACCGAACACTCGTCATCAACAAAGGACACTTGCAAAGGTCTTTGGCATAAGTGCATTAAGGATGACATAGATCTAGGACGCCAATGCGCCATATTGGATGAGGCAAACGGGGGTTACGAGGAGAACCTCTAACTAGTAACTACAAACACTTTAGAATCATTAGGTGATCAAGAAGGGACCAACGAGGACACACTGAGGTCACAATTAAAGAGTGAAGGAGATGATCATTTTATGCATTCTTTCTCCTGTTCGCCACATTAAATTCTCTTTAAGAAATTTGTCCATCAAGCGAAACGCGTTGGAAGAATGTAACAGGCAGAGGAATGGTGTATAGGAGACGGAGGACCCGGAGTGGTGATATACGCTCACCTATTTTAGTACCCATGGTGTGATTGGGTTCACACTGTTTCTGCGTATTCCTTTATTGTAGGCCCCGACTTTATGGGACTTTTCATTTTATACCAAAATCCACTCATGGCATCGTCTTGTACGTGAAAATCCTTAAAATATTACAAGATGAGGGACTTTGACCGGTTTACATATTACGCTTCAAGGGACGATAAAACAAATATATATTTTACATTTAAGACACATTTATAGCATTTTGTGATAAAAATATAACCTGATTTACAAATAAATATTGAAATTAATTATTTTTTTTATATGAAAATGTTCTAAATAAAAAAATCATAAATACAGTTGAATTAGTGACAGCGGTTTCCAATCTAAAACTTTTTTATTGAGAATTTGAAACCCACAAACCACCAAAAGAAACCTAAATGACAAAGTTACTAAAACAAAAAGCAGTTAAAAGAGTAAAATATATAAATTCAGCTTAAAATCACTTACATTTCTTAACACAGATTAATGATGTCCTGGATCAGATTCATACATTTATATGGGCGAGTGTCACCGTGCTCTGTGATGGAGTGATGGAGGCTCCATACTATGCTCTAACGGCTCCTTATATAAAGTAAATCAGCGCTGAGCACACTGACATCTCATCCACAGAAACAATAAGAGAAACGTTTGCAAATCCGAACACACCGATTGGTCGTTACGGAGGAGACTCGCGCAAATGAGCTTATTGTATAGTATCAGGATATCACGACGCCTAATAAAACCTAATGTTAAAGTATATTATGTGATTAACATTATTTAAACAAACTAAACGAATGATCCCGATCTGACAAATTCACCAGAATAATATCTTTAGAAAATCACAAATAAAGAGAATAGTTTGAATTAAATCGAGTCCTTGGTTGGGGTTTAATTATAGACGGACAGTATCGATCTTCACGCATTTCAGCTGCTTTTCAGTTCTGGAAGATTTGAATTTGTGTTTCCCGGCCTGTCGATTCCCGACAAAAATCCGTCACAAGTATCGTTTCTCGCGGCTAAACTTTTCGATGGAAATGTCGACTTCAGAGATTCAATTAGAATTTAACTTCATTTGTAATTTTTTTTGGAAATCGTTATTATGTAAAGTGCAGATAAATGGATTTTCTGGCAGAGAAACGGGGAAAAACTCTGAAAACATTCAGTTTGAGGGTATTCAGCGCAAGCGTCAATTTATAGACTAAACCGAAACTTTATCCTAATTCTAGTGTCTAGAACTCGGGTTTTGTTTAAGGTTGGGTTTTTAGTTTGGGTTAGTGCTCCTAACCGTGATTTATTTTTTTAAATGAAAGCATACAAAACAAAAGAAATTTTTTTTCCAGCTTTTTTACCGACAGGGAGCCAATTATAGGAATTTATGATTAATCAGACGACATGTTGAAAAGAAAAAAAAAGATAAATCGGCCAAAATGCAGCTAATATTCCCCCTTTCCGAAAGATCTGTCGATAGAATTAAATCAAGCCCCAAATTAATATAATGCACGTTATGTGAACCATTGAAAACACATATAAAAGCACATTCTATGATAAAGAGGGATGTGTTTGCCGTCCTGCATGGCGGGATTTGATCTGAGACTTTTCCTCCTAATCCCGGCTGTCTGTGGATCTGAAATGAGATAATGAGTTACTGCTCGGGTATTAATGCTTTAACGCATTCATTTCTGGCTTCATGTTGTCAGTCACTTGTTTTCCTGTAGAAACATTAATGTTACGGTGCAGGAGATACAGGAAAGGATCACAATGATCACAGCACAAAGCGGAACAAAAACAACAACAATCAGCCCATAAATGATAAACCCCTCAGCATGCCGGAGGCTCCATCCCTGTATCCTGTGTGTCGGCATCTTTAGGCTGAGGCTTCCTGAGCATCACCAGCGCCGGCCCATAGCATGGAGCCACAGCAATCACACAGCCATTACTACCGGGAGGTGTTGCCGGTCTTGGGGTCTCTGTACCCACCGATCTGTGCCAGGACATTGCTGGACAAGTCAGGTGTGAACAGACACAAGTGGTACATGGTTACTGATTACACAGCACCATGCAGGTTTCCATTTGAGGTCACATTCTGGAGTCTGCATCATAGGCATCGCTACAGGGGGGCAATGGCACCCCTAGGTTACTCTTGCCCCCCTGTGTGCCCATTTGCCAGGGATCGGCATCCAGGTTCCTGCATTTTTTTCACACCACTGTACCTCCGTCCCTGCGTCGTACATGGTCCTTTGAGGTGTCATTGGAAAGGGCATAGTCTGTCCTTTCCAATGACACCCAACATGACCATAATCAGTCGAAAGCAAAAAAAATCATAAATAAAATAAAAGCGTAACTTTTTCTTTTTGTCCCACAAGGTACAATGGCTCAGCAGTGAAGGGGTTAATGGTCAGACTATATAATCACATTGTGTATTAATTTTGTTTTTTCCTTGGTTTAGTTGTATATTAAGGGTTAATGGACAGGCTTCATCCCTCACAGTGTACATTTTATTTTTTCCTTGATTAATGGCTAGGCTTCATGCCTCACAGTGTATTCTTTTCATGTTTTTTCTTGATTAATGGCATTTTAGGGGTTAATGGGTAGGCTACATGCCACACTATTATTTTTATAGACTTTCCCTGGGTTTATGGCATTTTAGGGGTTATTATGGAAGTTAGAAACTAAAGGGTCTATTTACCTTTAGAGCCTTTGCTATTCGCCACATTTCGGGTAATGCACGCTGAATTCCCTAAGTATTTTCCCAGGAAGGATACAGCGAGATTTCTCTCATTTTCAAGTATGTCCTGGGTATTTGATAAAATTGTTATTTGTTGAAATCGGAGTCGCTGAAGCAGTTATCAGATATCGGCGAAAACCGCTGAATTGTGACAAATTAAATATTGAATTTAAGTATCAGTTTAGTACAACATGAAGGTATCATCGCATCACATTACTCTGGGATTATGGAATCTTATTTTATATTTATTCTGGTTTTTCCAGTCGTATGATTTTGTAGGGAAAATTTATGCTCCCCCGTTTTGACTGTGGGATCTTATGTGCCCCCCCCCTTATATATTGTTTCTAGAGTTGCCACTGGTCTGCATTAACACGGCATGAGCCGCCTGGAAGCAGAAACAGCCCGTATAATCATGCGGATCACACTCCATGCTGATCACTCTCAGCCACAGGACTTCAAGGAATTGAGGGGAAAAGTATCAGGTCACCGGATGAGGGGAAAGGGTCACTGGCAGAGGGGGGAACAAATGGGCATCTCGTAAAGAATGATTAGGGACGAGAGGTTAAAGATGAGAGGGGGTTAATGCAATGAGGTGAGGGTATGGATTGAGTATGGCAGGTGACAGGAGAGAGACAGGGAGTTGCTGATTAAAGGGACTACAGGCACAGACTGATTGTTAGCGGCCTGTGATTTAAAAATATAACACTGGGATGGAAGGGGTTACTGAGAAACAGAAAGCTTCGCCCACTGATGTTACCTTGTTATGTGTTTATGTTTCTCACACAGTGCTGTGTATACGGATACTTTATGTCACTGAGTAAATTCTGGCTGGGATTTTAAACACAAAAAGGAGTGTGTGTGTGTGTGTGTGTGTGTGTGTGTGGTGTGTGTGTGTGTGTGTGTGTGTCCGGCTACATATACACACAGAAGGGTCTATTCACAGAGCATATTCATTTTCGCCGCACTTCAGCTATTCCTTTTTTGACGAAAATACAGTCAATTCACTATTGAGCAAACGGTCCCCGTATTCTGTCAAATTGGAGTCGTGACGCTGTAATCAGCCTAAAACAAAACCCGCTGAATTGGCATTGGCGAATTCCACCGAACTGAAGAAAGAAAAAAGATAAAAAAATTCTACACTTCTCCCAATAGGAGCTGAAAATAAAAAAGTGTCCAAATAATGAAAAAGGTAAAAAAAAAATGGCCGTTACAAAATAAAGAAAAGTCTTCTAAAAGAAATAATAAAACTAAAATATCATTAAAAATACAAAAGGGTCTTTAAATTTTTTTTTATGGGTTTTTGCATAAAATAGAATAAACGTTTTTTAAATTAAAAAAGATATTCCAGTTATTACATTGAATCCTATGGAATTTTCCATTTTAAACCGGTCCAACTGACACACTGAAAATCAGGGCATTTCGTCACAATTTGGCGTTTTGTGAATAGAAGTATTGACCAGAAATTGCAATGAACCGTGACATTCGCTGCAATCGGAGGCCAATTCAGAGGTCTGTGTATTTTTTTAAAAACTAAACTGTATTTCACACATGACCATTTCACTAAAGATTATAGGGGTTATTCAGGGAGCGCTGATCTGGCCCCGAAATTGCACCGAACAGTGAGTTTCCCCGTATGGTGACATTTCGGGGCCATTCGGCTTTTCAGAGATCAGACAGTTCCCCAAATTTTGGCGAATTGCTAGCAGGGACGGTGCCAGTTTGACGGCAGTGAAATCCCCCATAGAGGAGCAAGACACTGAACAACAGAGAAATGTCAGAAATGCGCTGCTGTTCAGTGGTTTCATTCGTCAGGTTTATTCAGGCGAATCCCTTAGGTTTCAATGTTAAAAATATTCCCGTTTTTATTAAATATCTAATAAACCTTTTATTCTTTTAATCTGCAGCAAAAAGTATTTATTTACTTTTTAGGATGTTTTAGGAATTTTTCAGCAAAAATTTATTTATTATTATTATTCATAGGATCTTATATGTTTATACCAGACATTTTCGTCCAGTAGTTTTTTCAAAAATCGTTTCAAATTTGACACTTTCAAACAGTTTTTTTTTTAACCCGTCCTGCTGCTTGTTGTTTTTTTTCTGTGCATGGTCAGCGCTGTGCTCGGCGGCAGCTGTCCGGCGGTGCTCAGTGGCTGATTTGCTGCACTTCGGAGACCCTGTAGTGAATGCTGAATTCACCGCAGGGTCAGCGAATCAGACTCACCGAAGTGCGGCAAATCAGAGAGCAACGAAATATCACTGACATTTCAGTGCGCTCTGAATAACCCTGATAGTGACTCACCTTCAGGCGTTTGATGAGGTTGAGGATCCATCTTTATCCAAAGCTAAACAAAAAAAAAAGACTTTTACATTGTGTCCGTCCAGGGTTATAAAAAAAGTCTGTAAAAATGTAAACCTCTCTATCAGACAGGTCAGCACACATATACACTACATAGGAGATAACAGAAGCTGACAGCAATCTCTTACACACAGTGTGTAACTAACACCACCTCTGTATTACACACGGCTCATATCATGTATGTACATGGGGAAAATCAAGAGAAACTTACAAATGTTGGCGCCGTTATATTCACACAGCCTGAGTATACTGTATCTATACACAATGCGTGAATGATCCGTCACATAATGTCAGGTCACGCACTCAGCCTGGGTGTGAGACTATAACACTGCCATGGTTTATTAATACACACAGCACACATTATACAGACACGTCACAATAACACAATGCCAGCGTCACACATTCACACACGTATAATGATTGTGTTCATATCAGCACAAATGTGTTACTTACTGTTAGTCTGAGCATAATTTGTTTTCTTTCCTGAAATATAATGGAACACTGTTAGAAGAATCATTCCGCTTGCACAATGCTCAGCCTCAAATGAAGAAACTCCGAGTTTTTTGGGATTAGTAACTTCAGCACTGATTTACCTGCAATGATTTCTCCACCTGTGAGCATGCAGGGATAAAAATCGAACTTTTCCCTGCTTCAACATTACCATATGCAAAATTTTCTCCATTACAAAAACCTAAAGAGTCTTCTCTTACCTGATCTCTTTTTCCATATAATAAATCCAACAACAGCAGCGATGGCTGTCACTCCAACAAGAAAAGCAATCACTATCCACAGTGTGTTACTGCTCGACTGCGGCTCTGAAAGAGAAACAAAGGGGATATGATACAGAGGAAGCTCTGAGAGAAACAAAGGGGATATGAGACAGAGGAAGCTCTGAGATAAACAAAGGGGATTTGAAACAGGAAGCTTTGAGAGAAACAAAGGGGATATGAGACAGAGGAAGCTCTGAGAGAAACAAAGGGGATATGAGAAAGAGGAAGCTCCGAGACAGAGAAAGCACTGAGAGAAACAAAGGGGATATGAGACAGAGGAAGCTCTGAGAATCAGGTCTAAAACATGAATTATGACAATGCGTCATGACAACATGAGATAAACAGAAGTGTATCAAACATGAATAACTATACAAATAATAAATCTAAACATAGAAAAGCCCTACGGACATTATAGCTCACAGATAATATAAACCATATAAAACCTAAAACCAAGTTGCTTCTTCAGACCTAAACGGTAACAATAACATTTACAAATCTATTTGTAACTCATAATGAATCTCCAATAACTTATCTTGTTATAGATCATACAGTGTCCTGTGAGAAGCATCATATGTAAAATAATTATCTTTTAATTCCTTGGATCTTAAGGACATATGAAATCTTCCCTTAGTTAACATGCCCCCTTTAGCTCAGGTTAAAATGCTTGTTCGCAATATCCTCTTGGAACTACAGACAAGCTACTGTCCAGACAGGCCCTCCCTTTCCCCATTCTAGTTGCTGGGCAGAAGAGAAAAAAATATTTCTCTTCGTCTTGTCAATATATTATGAATGGGTTTGTGGGTTCAACTATGGTTATGATCACTGACGCTGAGAAAATTCTAAAGCCTGTAAATCTAAGATTTATTGCATGTCATATTGAAAGAGCGCTACCTGGGAATAACCCCCAGCGTCACCCTCTCTGTTCCCTGTCCACCATTTTAGATAGCTGTTAGTTTATACAGTTCTATTTTCTAAGTGTAGCCTCTAATATCTTGTTTTAAACCTGATTTCTGCTGACTGAAGAATCTCCTCTTCTCCCCCCCAGGTCTCTAACTATTTCTAGCTAAGCCATAAAAGTTGCTTAATATAATCGAGACAGCAGAAGGAATGGATAACCCCCATAAATCCCGTAGCTGGCCATATTTGTTTTGGAAGAATGATTCCCTTTTACAACCTTATTGACTAGACAGAGAATTCAGATTGTCTCGGGTGGGCTTAAGGGTCGTGTCTTTGAGGTGAACCTTGCTGACTTGCAAAATGATGAATAAAGTCCAATATGTATAATGAAGGTTGATATGGGAAGTGGGAGGGTAATGTAACCTGGGGAGGGGAATAAGGTGTGCATTTTTACTAACTATGTATAAATTCTTTGTCTCTCTGTTGGCTCGGGACTTGAGTCTTTTTGGGCTAGACCGGACTCAAGGTTCGGTACCGAATAAATGCTTTTCCTGCTTAAGAAGGCCTCCGTCTCCTTTGTCTACCACTGAGTCACAATCGCCTAACCCGAATTACACCCAGGAGGCTGCTTCAATATCTTCTATAAAAGAGCTGAAGTAACAAAGGAATATCAGATATTTGAAGAACGAAATCTGTGTGTGATGGTCTTCATTTATCTCCGTTAGCTGGAGAAGCGCTGCGTAATGCCTTACACGATGGAAAACCAGAGATCTAACTTGTAGATCTTGGTAAACATGAATAGGAATATTGATTAGATAACATCATAGGGCATAAAGATCATTTTAAAAGGATCAGGGACGGAAGAGCAAATGATGGGGTTTAGGCCATCGCCTTCTGCAGTCCATAGGACTACATGTAGCCCAGGCTCGTCCCTGCCACAGGCTCGCACTCATTGGATGGTGCAGGAGCTGCGGATGAAGCATGGAGGGACATTGGGAGCTAGGTTTTCCCAGTCTTTTTTTGCTCGCGGTTAGATGATTTGTCGGATCGCGATGCACTCTCCACCGTGGGATGAGAGGAGAGCATGGGAATTTTTAGTATATTTATTTTACTGTGTGAAGCGACTGAGTAAAAGCAGAAACATTTAACATCCCGGGAGTCGGTACTTTGAATAATACCGGCTCCAGAACAAAACGACCTACCTTGAAATAATTTGTTCTTCTAATCCCAGGCACAGACCCCTCGGATACAAGGTATACAAGCTATAGGAGAAGTTAATTGAGGAGGCGGCATGTCTGACCATTTGTCTCCTGTTAGTGGAATCCAAACCCTCAGTATAACATGTAAATCCGTGTCGCTGCCGGTGAAACTAGAGAATTCTTACCACATTCAGACCCCCCCCCCCCCCCCATGATTTCTGTGTCTCCCCCAGCTCTGGTGACTCTTACCCCACTTCACAGTGAGTGTTTGATCCAAGCTGGCGTGATCCACGTGGCAGGAGTGACCTTCTCGATCCTCTGCCGCTACTTCCACGGTGACTCTGATCTGGTAAGTGCCGTCACTGTTGGGGAAGACGTGTTTGGCTTCATGTGACGGCACGTCCATCCCGTTCTTCTGCCACTTCACATCCATGTCCCGGGGGTAAAATCCATGGACCTGACAGTGAAGCTTTGTGACCCCGTTTACAGAGTGATCCGAAACCTTCACCTCTGGACGAACTGAGATTAGAGAAGAAAAGACAAAAGGGTGAAATAAACGAGGAACCCTACAGTTACGTTAATGACTGGAGTCGTTATATGTAAACGTTTAATGAGCCGCCAGAGGTTATTGGCTCGCGATATTACCCCTAGCGGCTCCCGGTTACAGACATGGGCGGAGTCGAGCCCAGAGAATCAGTAAATCTTCATGTGAATTTAATATTAAAAACAAAATAACAAAATCAACTCTGTTCAATAAAATCCCTTCTTTCTCTACAATCACATACAGTATATGTAATATTTATATATTTAAATGGGCAAAACCCATCAATAAAGACTTTCAGAATCATTACTGACCAATAACAGTGCTGGAATCCACAAACATAAAACCAGGCCCTGCATACACGGCTTTACTGAAGCCGACACTCAGGATAAAAGCAGACAAACACTGGTTTCTTACAAACATGGAGGTGACAGACCCCGAGGGAAACCTATAAAAATGTTATGGATGTTGCTTAGAAAAACAGATACACAAACCTCCCTCAAAATGTGTTAATAAGCCAATGGGGGAAGGTGACGGGGGAGGGGAGGGGGGTGCTATTGATACTCACAGAATGAAGACTGTTTCACCTTCCATAATGATACAGACAGGTTTCAGTCTTAATGAAGGATAACATATAAGAGGACGACAGAAGATGCTAAATCTAAGCCAGAATATGGAGAGGCGGCTCCCATCCAATGGAGGACCAGGCGACTCAATTAGAAGTGCCCAAAGTTGTTGATTTGGTTATGTAATAACAGGGGGGGGTAACCCCCAAAGCGATATATACAGAAATAGGCTGAGTATGAGGACAGCAAGTAAATAATACGTAACCTTTATTAGTTGTAAGATAAAAGGTGCCGATACAATGCACCGGCTAGTAAGTAAATGCCAAGTAATACAAGAGTAAAATACGCCAATAGGTGCCAAGCGCACCGATGTTAAGGTACAAGTCCTGATTTGAAAGAGGCAAAAAATACAAAGAAGTGATGGTAGCTGTGTATGATAGACGACTGTAAGACACACATTAGTCGGCCGTGCATGTGGTTCAGTGTGTGCGGCTCTACCCATATAACTTTCCCGTCATACTAATCTGTAACAGCGCTGGCTTTGCTGAACATGTTCCCAGAAGAAGAATACAGGACTTCATGGGTCTGCGGCGATAGAACAGAGAAAACTTTATATGTGCAGAGCCGAACACACATTGTGAACC
This sequence comes from Leptobrachium leishanense, assembly GCA_009667805.1. Taxonomy (NCBI): domain Eukaryota; kingdom Metazoa; phylum Chordata; class Amphibia; order Anura; family Megophryidae; genus Leptobrachium; species Leptobrachium leishanense. Next base: position 38,158 of record RXON01003904.1, on the reverse strand, counting down.
ACATGCCCGGCCAAATAATGTGCGTCTGACAGTCGTCTATCATCTAATCTCTACCTAATACTGAGCCGGAGAATAATAATATCAGGTCAGTAAAACCAATAAATCATAATATTGGGTCAAAGGTAAAAACATGAACCGGAAACCTCCAAATAATAATATCCCTAAATCAGCCGGTGTTAGTTTAATCCATCACCTATTCCCAATATAACCAGCAGGACCTCAACTAATAGTGTGTCAGAATATTCTATGCAATATCCTCTCTGACCCCTCCCCCACCTATATAGCCCCTCCCCCACCTATATAGCCCCTCCCCCACCTATATAGCCCCTCCCCCATCTATATAGCCCCTCCCCATATCCTTACTCTGCACCCCCTCTCCTCTCCAGCCCCCCATACCTTGTACCCAAACCCTCCCCCGCACCCACCTCTCCCCCCGCACTACTTCAAGCCTTTCCCCCACCTCTCCAGCCCCCCACTGCACTACTCCTCAAGCCCTTCACCCCCCACACCTCTCCTCTCCTCCCCCACACCCCTCTCCTCTCCCACACCCTGCACCCCCCTCCCCACACCCCCTCTCCTTTCCAGCCCCTCCCCCACACCCACCTCTCCAGCTCCTCCCCCACACCCACCTCTCCAGCCCCTCCCCCACACACACCTCTCCTCTCCAGCTCCTCCTTTCCATACTCCAGGTATTTCCTTATCCAGTCGATGCATTCAGTCTCCAGGTAATTCTTCTGTCTCTCCCCCTCTCGCAGCTCCGGGCTGTTAAATCTCTGTGCACTGGCCTGAGCCTGGTCTGTGATTGGATAATAAACCCCGCGCTCAGGATCCAGGGCCACGAAATCCATCCCATCATATCCGTATTGCACGTACCCCCTGGTGCTGCCGTCATCTCTCAGCTCACAGCCGTACATCCACTGGAAGGAATGGAAACCTGCGAATACACAGACACACGTGTTACACACACAGAGCCAGAGACACGTGTTACACACACAGAGCCAGAGACACGTGTTACACACACAGAGCCAGAGACACATGTTACACACACAGAGCCAGAGACACATGTTACACACACAGAGCCAGAGACACATGTTACACACACAGAGCCAGAGACACGTGTTACACACACAGAGCCAGAGACACGTGTTACACACACAGAGCCAGAGACACGTGTTACACACACAGAGCCAGAGACACATGTTACACACACAGAGCCAGAGACACGTGTTACACACACAGAGCCAGAGACACGTGTTACACACACAGAGCCAGAGACACGTGTTACACACACAGAGCCAGAGACACGTGTTACACACACAGAGCCAGAGACACATGTTACACACACAGAGCCAGAGACACATGTTACACACACAGAGCCAGAGACACATGTTACACACACAGAGCCAGAGACACGTGTTACACACACAGAGCCAGAGACACGTGTTACACACACAGAGCCAGAGACACATGTTACACACACAGAGCCAGAGACACGTGTTACACACACAGAGCCAGAGACACATGTTACACACACAGAGCCAGAGACACGTGTTACACACACAGAGCCAGAGACACGTGTTACACACACAGAGCCAGAGACACATGTTACACACAGACACATGTTACACACACAGAGCCAGAGACACATGTTACACACACAGAGCCAGAGACACATGTTACACACAGACACATGTTACACACACAGAGCCAGAGACACATGTTACACACACAGAGCCAGAGACACATGTTACACACACAGAGCCAGAGACACATGTTACACACAGACACATGTTACACACACAGAGCCAGAGACACATGTTACACACAGACACATGTTACACACACAGAGCCAGAGACACATGTTACACACAGACACATGTTACACACACAGAGCCAGAGACACATGTTACACACACAGAGCCAGAGACACATGTTACACACACAGAGCCAGAGACACATGTTACACACACAGAGCCAGAGACACATGTTACACACAGACACATGTTACACACACAGAGCCAGAGACACATGTTACACACACAGACACATGTTACACACACAGAGCCAGAGACACATGTTACACACCAGACACATGTTACACACAAAGACACATGTTACACACACAGAGCCAGAGACACATGTTACACACAAGACACATGTTACACACAGACACATGTTACACACACAGAGCCAGAGACACATGTTACACACACCGAGACACATGTTACACACAGAGACACATGTTACACACAGAGCCAGAGACACATGTTACACACACAGAGACACATGTTACACACACAGAGACACATGTTACACACACAGAGCCAGAGACACATGTTACACACAGAGACACATGTTACACACACAAAGACACATGTTACACCACACAGAGCCAGAGACACATGTTACACACAGACACATGTTACACACACAGAGCCAGAGACACATGTTACACACAGACACATGTTACACACACAGAGCCAGAGACACATGTTACACACACAGAGCCAGAGACACATGTTACACACACAGAGCCAGAGACACATGTTACACACACAGAGCCAGAGACACATGTTACACACACAGAGACACATGTTACACACACAGAGCCAGAGACACATGTTACACACACAGAGCCAGAGACACATGTTACACACACAGAGCCAGAGACACGTGTTACACACACAGAGCCAGAGACACGTGTTACACACACAGAGCCAGAGACACATGTTACACACAGACACATGTTACACACACAGAGCCAGAGACACATGTTACACACACAGAGCCAGAGACACATGTTACACACAGACACATGTTACACACACAGAGCCAGAGACACATGTTACACACACAGAGCCAGAGACACATGTTACACACAGAGCCAGAGACACATGTTACACACAGACAAATGTTACACACACAGAGCCAGAGACACATGTTACACACAGACACATGTTACACACACAGAGCCAGAGACACATGTTAACACACAGAGCCAGAGACACATGTTACACACAGACACAGTTACACCACACAAGACCACAGACACATGTTACACACACAGAGCCAGAGACACATGTTACACACACAGAGCCAGAGACACATGTACACACAGACACATGTTACACACACAGAGCCAGAGACACATGACACACAAGACACATGTTAACACACACAGAGCCAAGAACTGTTACAGCACACTAGACACAGTGTTACACACACAGAGCCAGAGACACATGTACACACACAGAGCCAGGACACATGTTACACACACAGAGCCAGAGGACACATGTTACACACACAGAGCCAGAGACACGTTACACACAGACACATGTTACACACACAGACAAGCACAGAGACACATGTTACACCACAGACACATTTAACACCACAGAGCCAGAGACACATGTTACACACCGAGACACATGTTACACACAAAGACACATGTTACACACACAGAGCCAGAGACACATGTTACACACAGAGACACATGTTACACACAAAGACACATGTTACACACACAGAGCCAGAGACACATGTTACACACAGAGACACATGTTACACCACAGACACATGTTACACAGAGACACATTTACACACAGAGACATGGTACACACGAGAGCACACATATTACACACAGAGACACATGTTACACACAAAGACACATGTTACACACAAAGACACATGTTACACACACAAAGACACATGTTACACACACAGCACATGTTACACACAAAGACACATGTTACACACAGACACATGTTACACACACAAGACACATGTTACACACACAGACACATGTTACACACAAAGACACATGTTACACACAGAGACACATGTTACACACAGAGACACATTACACAGAGAGACACATGTTACACAGAGAGACACATGTTACACACACGACACATGTTACACACACAGAGCCAACACACATGTTACACACAGAGACACATGTTACACACACAACACATGTTACACACACAGACACATGTTACACACACAGACACATGTACACATATTACACACAGGACACATGTTACACACACAGACACATGTTACACACACAGAACACATGTTACAACCAAAGACACATGTTACACACAAAGACACATGTACACCACACACAGAGCCAGAGACACGTTACCACACAGAACACATGTTACACACAGAGACACATGTTACACACACAGAGCCAGAGACACGTTACACACAGAAACACATGTTACACACAGAGACACATGTTACACACAGAGACACATGTTAACACACAAAGACACATGTTACACACAGAGACACATGTTACACACAAAGAACATGTTACACACAGAGACACATGTTACACACAGAGCACATGTTACACACACAGAGACACATGTTACACAGACACATGTTACACAGAGACACATGTTACACACAGAGACACATGTTACACGCAGAGACACATGTTACACACACAGAGCCAGAGACACATGTTACACACAGACACATGTTACACACAAAGACACATGTTACACACACAGAGCCAGAGACACATGTTACACACAGAGACACATGTTACACACAGAGACACATGTTACACAGAGAGACACATGTTACAGAGAGACACATGTTACAGAGAGACACATGTTACACACACAGACACATGTTACACACACAGACACATGTTACACACAGAGCCAGAGACACATGTTACACACACAGACACATGTTACACATATTACACACAGACACATGTTACACACACAGACACATGTTACACACAGAGACACATGTTACACACACAGAGCCAGAGACACGTTACACACAGAGACACATGTTACACACAGAGACACATGTTACACAGAGAGACACATGTTACACAGAGAGACACATGTTACACAGAGAGACACATGTTACACAGAGAGACACATGTTACAGAGAGACACATGTTACACACAGACACATGTTACACACAGACACATGTTACACACACAGAGCCAGAGACACATGTTACACACAGAGACACATGTTACACACAGAGACACATGTTACACACACAGACACATGTTACACACACAGACACATGTTACACACACAGACACATGTTACACACACAGACACATGTTACACACACAGACACATGTTACACACAGACACATGTTACACACAAAGACACATGTTACACACAAAGACACATGTTACACACAAAGACACATGTTACACACAAAGACACATGTTACACACACAGAGCCAGAGACACATGTTACACACAGAGACACATGTTACACACACAGAGCCAGAGACACATGTTACACACAGACACATGTTACACCCACAGAGCCAGAGACACATGTTACACACAGACACATGTTACACACGTTACACACAAAGACACATGTTACACACACAGAGCCAGAGACACATGTTACACACAGACACATGTTACACACACAGACACATGTTACACACAGACACATATTACACACACAGACACATGTTACACACACAGACACATGTTACACACACAGACACATGTTACACACACAGACACATGTTACACATATTACACACAGAGACACATGTTACACACAAAGACACATGTTACACACAAAGACACATGTTACACACAGAGACACATGTTACACACAGAGACACATGTTACACACAGACACATGTTACACACAAAGACACATGTTACACACAGAGACACATGTTACACACAAAGACACATGTTACACACAGAGACACATGTTACACACAGAGACACATGTTACACACAGAGACACATGTTACACACACAGAGCCAGAGACACATGTTACACACAGACACATGTTACACACACAGACACATGTTACACACACAGACACATATTACACACAGACACATGTTACACACACAGACACATGTTACACACACAGACACATGTTACACATATTACACACAGAGACACATGTTACACATATTACACACAGAGACACATGTTACACACAAAGACACATGTTACACACAGAGACACATGTTACACACAGAGACACATGTTACACACAGACACATGTTACACACAAAGACACATGTTACACACAGAGACACATGTTACACACAAAGACACATGTTACACACAGAGACACATGTTACACACAGACACATGTTACACACAAAGACACATGTTACACACAGAGACACATGTTACACACAAAGACACATGTTACACACAGAGACACATGTTACACACAGAGACACATGTTACACACACAGAGCCAGAGACACGTTACACACAGACACATGTTACACACAGAGCCAGAGACACATGTTACACACAGACACATGTTACACCCACAGAGCCAGAGACACATGTTACACACAGAGACACATGTTACACACACAGAGCCAGAGACACATGTTACACACAGACACGTTACACCCACAGAGCCAGAGACACATGTTACACAGACACATGTTACACACACAGAGCCAGAGACACATGTTACACACAGACACATGTTACACACACAGACACATGTTACACACAGACACATGTTACACACACAGACACATGTTACACACAGACACATGTTACACACACAGACACATGTTACACACACAGACACATGTTACACACACAGACACATGTTACACAGACACATGTTACACACAGACACATGTTACACACAAAGACACATGTTACACACACAGAGCCAGAGACACATGTTACACACAGAGACACATGTTACACACACAGAGACAGACACGTTACACACAGAGACACGTCACACACACAGAGACACATGTCACACACACACACAGAGACACATGTTACACACAGAGACACATGTTACACGCAGAGACACATGTTACACACACAGACACATGTTACACACACAGAGCCAGAGACACATGTTACACACACAGACACATGTTACACACACACACACACAGAGACACATGTCACACACACACACAGACACATGTTACACACATGTTATACACAGACACGTGACACACACAGACACACATTACACGGTGATACAGTGCGGTGCAGGAAACTGGTTCCCGTCGATCAGTTCCCCTCAGTGTTGGGCAAAGATCGTGACTCAGCCTCCCCAGGCTGCTGCTGCACATCTTTTTTTTTTTTTAAATAAATTTATTATTCAGGATAGACATATACAATAAATAATAATAAAAACAAGTATCGCAGATATAAATAAAGGGTTAAACGTTTGAGGTGTAGAGATAACAATTCCTGTAAAGGGACCCATTAAACATTCCCTAAACCAAGATATCAAATAATAAGAGCAAGAAAGTTCCAGGTTAAGTAGAAAAGGAGATCAGGGAGACTATGCTTTGGCAATGTTAAAATGTATTTGATCCTGCCAATAAAGCTTATCTTGATTTGATTTCACTAAAAAAGGGAAAGAATGATGCGGGGGCGTGCGACCTGAGGAAGCATCGGGTGACCTCAGGTCCCTGCCCGTCGCCTCCCTCCTCCTGTACAGCCGTCCGGAAGGCCGCTGAGGTGCAATACGCGTTCCAGTGATACCAAACCTCCAATGAATGCTGCGCAGCCTGACCTGGCGGGAATGCCAATCCCTCCACTGATCATAGAGTCTCCATCCAATCAACCAAGGTCTTAGCTGAGGGAGCAGAGGCGGATCTCCAGTAAATGGGTAGAAGTGACCTGGCTGTCAGTAGGATGCGAAGGAATAAGGAGTTCTTTAGGCACTGCACCGAGTATGGCACATGTAGCAAGAAAGTCTGAGGCGTAAAGTCCAAGACCAAATCAGTGGTATGTTGGATCAACTCGTGTACTCTCCTCCAGTAACCCTGGATAATCGACCATTAAGTACCAAGAGATGAGGAGCAGCGCCAGCAGGTCAGGGAATAGGCGATATGATAAAGTGAGAGGAGAGCCGGGGTGCGGTACCAGAAAACCAGGAATTTGTACGATGATTCGTGAAGACGAGAAACCTTAGTGCCGCAGTGTAACAGCGTGAGCGTTTTGGTCCAGGAATCATCGGAAATAGGCGTTCCCAAGGTGCATTCCCAACGAGCCATAAAAGCCGGGGGTTCAGAATCCACTGCCTGCAATATTTTATAAAGCGTAGATATGCCGTGTGCCAATGCGATAGCTTGCTTACAGAACGTAGACAAGGATCGGGCAGAGAAGAATTACCAGGCAGGGCTTTAACCCCTTCTCTGCTGAGCCATTTCACCGCTGTGTGCTGAGCTGATTTTTACCGCTTTTGCTCATCATGTTTAAACGCGTTTAGAAGCCACGTTTTATTACATGACCCAGACATCTTATATATCGTTCTTTCCGGCAGATTCATAATATATAATTTTTTATATGTATACGTAATGTCCTGCCTGTATATTATAACAAACAATGCAATAAAATTAGAATTTTCAATCATTTACAGTGTGTAAAGCGTTTACGGTTATGTTTTCTATGGCGTGCGCTTGTACAAAAATTAGAAATGGGGACTCGTTACATTTTTTGGGGGGAATTACGTGATTTTTTGCTATGCACGACACATCAGGAGCCAAAGGGGAACCCAGAGGTGGAGCCGCCATCCAAGATGGCGGCCCCCACCGGAGCCAGATTACGATCGGCTGCCGAGTTGCACAGATCACGATCTGGCAATTATAGGATTAAAAACCAGGCACCGCTTTAAAGGGCAGACACTTCCCTTCAAAGCGGTGCCTGTTTTTCGGCTGAAAACCCGATCGGGAGTGAGAGGGATCCAAAAAGATCCCACACCTCCTTTTCAGGCGATCTCCCGGCTTTGCCGGGGGGGTCGCCTGGAAATGACGTCATTGCGCAGGCACGATGATGTCATTTATGTCGGGGGCCGGCCTATCTTCGGCGTCTGGCTTCCCTGAAGCCAGAACGCCACGGGACCCCGGACAGAGAGGTGAGTATCTCCGCCGGGGCTCAATCAGGACGTGCCCCACACGTCATCCACAGCGAAGGGGTTAAGGAAAGATTTAATTTGGGGAAAACCGAAAATTTCTGCAAAGGATGGGCCCGGTCGGGAACATCAAGCAACACAAAGTTGCCCTCATGAAGAACATGGTGAACCCGCAGGCAAGAAGAGTCAGTGAAGCGACTGTGCAAGGATAGTATCACCTGTGTAGGGAAGTCCGGGTTATGGGTCAGCGGGAGTAATGGTGAGGGGAAACATGAGAGAGAAAATGTAACTCGGAGCTTGTGCCACAGTAACAAAGTGCTACCAACGGTGGAAGAGGCGGTAGCGACGTCTCGGATCCCAGCTAATCGGAGCCATGGGAGGGTCTCCAGCGGACGACCCGCCTGCCGTTCCTCCAGATCAGTCCATTTCTGATCTGGCAACTCGACGTCCAGTCGAGAATCCTCGTCAAATGGGTGGCATAATAGTAGAGCTTAATATCAGAGAGAGCGAGACTGTCGGAGAGTTTGGGTTTACTTAAGGTTGAACCTTTTGTGTGAAAGGATAGCGTGAGAAGAATGGGGAGGGTCTGATAAAGGTATAACAGTCTAGGTAAAAGATTCATTTTAATTACGTTTATCCATATCCAGGATAGGAATTTGACAGTCCACAGGGTCATGTCCAAAGCGAAAAGCTTCCAGAAGGGGTTTAAAGTTAAGGTCGAAGAGCTGGGAAAGTTAGCTGAAAGGCGGACTCCCAAATAGGTAAGAGATGTGGGGCACCAGTGGAAGGGATATTGCTTATGGATGGTTCGACGGGAGGCATTTGGAAGAGTAATCATGAGTATAGATCAGGGGGTCGCAGTGGATGTGATTTACTTAGATTTTGCCAAAGCTTTCGACACAGTTCCACACAAAAGGTTACTATTTAAATTAAGAAAAATTGGTCTAGATGAAAATACTTGTTCTTGGATAGAAAACTGGCTAAAAGATAGGGTACAGAGAGTGGTCATAAATGGTACATTTTCAAGATGGACACCAGTGGTAAGCGGTGTCCCTCAGGGGTCTGTTATAGGACCAATACTATTCAATTTATTTATAAATGACCTTGAGATAGGCATTGAAAGTCATGTATCAGTGTTTGCAGATGACACAAAACTAGGAAAAGTAATACAATGTGAGCAGGATGTTACTTCGCTGCAGAGGGATTTAGATAGATTGGGGGACTGGGCACTTAAATGGCAGATGAAATTTAATCTAGATAAATGCAAAGTTATGCTCTTTGGAGTGAAGAACACACAAGTAATTTATACCCTAAATGGTACGGAGTTAGGGAAATCCAAGCAGGAGAAGGATTTGGGAATAATCATAGACTTCAAACTAATTAACAATGTGCAATGTCAAACAGCAGCCGCCAAGGCCAGCAAAGTACTGGCATGCATTAAAAGGGGAGTTCACTCTCGGATGAAAACATAATTTTGCCTCTGTATAAATCAATGGTCAGGCCGCACCTTGAATATGCCGTGCAATTTTGGGCACCGGTCTTAAAAAAAGATATTATATCGCTAGAAAAAGTGCAGAGACGGGCAACTAAATTAATAAGGGGAATTGGAAGGGTTAAGTTATGAGGCAAGACTAACAAGCTTAAACCTGTTTAGTTTAGAGAAACGGCGCCTTAGAGGGGATCTGATAACTTTATATAAATATATATGGGGCCATTATCAACCATTGTCTGATAACCTATTCATTAACAGGACTATACATAGGACAAGGCGTCATCCATTTAGACTGGAAGAAAGAAAATTTAGCTTAAAGCATAGGAAGGGTTATTTTATGGTGAGAACAATAAAGCTGTGGAATTCTCTGCCTCTTGAGGTGGTTGGGTCAGAGTCTGTACAGACTTTTAAAAAACGACTGGATGACTTCCTGCAGACACAGAATATTAAGGGTTATAATATTTAATATGTGGGTAAAAGCTGCTCGATCCAAGGAAAAATCTGACGCCATTCTGGGGTCAAGAAGGAATTTTTTCCCAGTATGTTGCATATTGGCAAGCATTTCAGACTGGGTTTTTTGCCTTCTTTTGGATCAACAGCAGTAGGTTATGTGGGAGAGGCTGAACCCGATGGACGCATGTCTTTTTTCAGCCTATATAACTATGTAACTATGTATTTCCGATTTCGACTCATTAATTTTAAAACCTGCCAATGCTCCATACTCTTGCAACTCCCGGATTACTTGCGGTAGAGCTGCTACTGGGTCTGGTAAAAAGAAAAGCAGGTCGTCTGCATACGCCGAGATCTTGTGTTCAAATTGGGCGCCCTGGACCCCTCATATAAGAGGGTTACGTCTGACGGTGGACAGCAGTAGTTCCAAGCATAAGGCAAAGAGAAGGGGAGAAAGGGGGCATCCCTGACGAGTGCCATTGCAGATTGGAAACAGGGGGGGGGTGGGAGTGCGACTTTACACTTCACTGACCGCACGGGTCAAAGTGAAAGAGCACGGATCCATCCTAAAAAGGTCTTCACCAGTCCCGAAGTGATGCAGAGGTCGGAAAAGGAAGGGCCAAAAGACCCTGTCGAGCGCCTTTTCGGCGTCTGTCGAGAGCAAAAGGAGGGGGTGCGCGTGTCGTTTCGAGGATACTATGGCATTTAGAGCTCTTATTGTTGCATCTCTTGCCTCACGTCCAGGTATAAAACCAAGCTGATCCGAGGCCACAAGTTGCGGCAAAAAGCGTTTAAGGCGGGTGGCCAGAATCTGCGCCAGAAGCTTTACATCACTGTTTAAAAGCGAAATAGGGCCTCCTGTACATCTGATCCGCCCAGTGTCACTCCCCTGTACCGCCCCTTTCACAGTGTCACACGGCAGGTACCGCCTTCATCCGCAGCCCCGCCCCGAACACAAACCCGCCTAAAAACCTCCTCCAGCATTGCCCCTGCAACACAATAACACCCCTTCCACCAAGCAACACCATGCCAACAATGCTGACCACAATGTCACCCGCCTCCGCTGCCCCAGAACCCCACCTTTTTTTTAAATTATAGATTTTATTGAAATTTTTGACGCAGAAAACAAATGGAAAAAGGGGAAAGAGAACACAATAAACAACAAATCTAGCGGTGTGTGTTTACAATTTGTGTCAGAAATATATACTTAAAAAGCATCCAAGACAGATCACAATATAAGGATAATGCAGCGACTCCCACTCTCAGGTCCCCCAGCCGTGTCAGCTTGAGGCATAACTGGCCGTATGTGGGTACATTGTTGCGGACGAGCAGTATGTAATAGTTGGGCAGCAAGTCGGCCATACCCCTTGTACCTCTCCAGAAAGGCCTTAAGGACCCCCAGAGAGGGAACCTGCCCAGACTTCCAGTTTTGGGCGATTAAAAGCATGGTCGTAGAGGTCACCAGGAACATCATTCAAGTTTGCTGCCTAGAAAGTGGAGGACCTCCCAACCCTAGCAGCAGACACCCCGGGGTGTCAGGATCCTATCCACAGCCTAACTTGTGCCATCTCCTGAAGGCAGCACCTTTCCTGCAGTATCCTCATTCCTGTCCAGGTTTTTGGTGTAGCCTTGTATCTCAGTAAGTCCTCTGCACACCACGACACAGGTTTCGGGGGGGGGGCATTCTACCAGTTTTGGTTAAGAGCTGGTGTTGGGTTTGCAGTGACAGGAAGAGACGCGCCTAATCACAAGCTGTGCTCGTTACACTCACTCTCCCCAGAACATTGCACAGGGTCTGTCCTCATGTGGCTCATGAGCCCTGCAAACCCTTTCCATACCAGGGGCCCAGGGTATCCCCCTCCCAGCACATACCCCTTGAAGCTTTGCAGTGTAGGGTAACCCAGGTGTGGGCTGCCCTTTGCACCCTTTCCATGCTGGCAGGACACGCATGGCACCCCATCTGGGCAGCCCTGCGAACCCTTTCCGTACCATGGGCCCAGGGTACCGTCCCCAGCTCACATGGATATGTTTGCCCCAGCTCACAAGGATATATATATTGCCCCAAGCTCACATGGATATATATTGCCCCAAGCTCACATGGATATATATTGCCCCAAGCTCACATGGATATATATTGCCCCCAGCTCACATGGATATATGGAGAGGCCAGAGAAGCAACTCAGGGAGCGCACAAAAATAGATAAACACTTGGAGATGCAATATTTCAAATACTCATCTTAGGTAGGAACTAGATGGGAAGGTCATAGAACCTACAAATGAGAACAAAGAAAACAAATTGTGCAATACCAAAGGTCAGATGGAAAAAATAATGGCATATGACGATTGCACACTCACAAAGGTGGAGCCTGTAGGGCTCTCTATCTTCGCCTGCAAGCCACTTAAAAGGGGGGGCTTCTCCCACCAAATCGATGCTGTATTGGTCTGGATATGTAGAGTACATCGGATGGGACCCCAAGAGATAATATGAATATAGCGCAATACTGATGGTATTCACAAAAGAGAGAACCAAAATAGCGTGGAACAACTCACATGTCACAGAGCCTCCTCGAGGGTGGCTCAGTAAGGAGACCCCCAAATTTTGTGTTTTATCTTTTGTTTTAGTATTAAATATTTTTACTTTTATCACATTTCTTTTTTGTATTGCTTTTTATCCTTCAACCCTCCTTTTGCCCAGTACCATATTACTTTTGTGACCCCTGGGACCCTACCATCTCGTGATTCCTGAGATCTCTGGGACTCAAGAAGGTTGAGACCTACCTATATTTGGTCTGAAGCTATCCTTACTGAGCCACCCTCGAGGAGGCTCTGTGACATGTGAGTTGTTCCACGCTATTTTGGTTCTCTCTTTTGTGAATACCAACAGTATTGCGCTATATTCATATTATCTCTTGGGGTCCCATCCGATGTACTCTACATATCCAGACCAATACAGCATCGATTTGGTGGGAGAAGCCCCCCCTTTTAAGTGGCTTGCAGGCGAAGATAGAGAGCCCTACAGGCTCCACCTTTGTGAGTGTGCAATCGTCATATGCCATTATTTTTTCCATCTGACCTTTGGTATTGCACAATTTGTTTTCTTTGTTCTCATTTGTAGGTTCTATGACCTTCCCATCTAGTTCCTACCTAAGAGGAGTATTTGAAATATTGCATCTCCATCTCTGTCATCTGGTGTGAGAGCTTTAAGTGTTTATCTATTTTTGTGCGCTCCCTGAGTTGCTTCTCTGGCCACTCCATCTTTTTTGTTTGTATATGTGGGTGAGGAATACACCCATTGGTGAGCTGCACTTCCTTATATTTCCATCTGATTCAACCACCAGTGCCTTTATAAACATCTTTAACCCATTAATTTGGGTCACTTTTCCCATGGATATATATTTGCCCCCAGCTCTCACCTCAGGCTCCTCTGCTGTCAGGCCCCTCCGAGTAGTACCCGCCGGCCGTTCTTCTCCCTACAAGGCGAGCGGCCGCCGGCATGCAGCTTGGCTGCTCGCCTGGGAACCGCCTGGCCACCGCAGCCAAGTTATCGCAAGATCGCGGAGTTCATGCAATCTCGTGCGCTGGTCAGGTGGTTCCCATCCCAGGCGAGCGGCCAAGCTGCATGCTGGCGGCCGCTCACCTTGATTTTCTCGGGGGTGAGGGGGGGGGCGGCAATTGCCCCATTGCCCCCCCTGGATCCACCACCCCTGGGATTCCCCCCCACAGTGAAACCCAGTAACAGACACTCACCTGAATATAAGGCTACACCTCCCCCCCCCCAATCAGGGCTTCATGATTGTTGCTCATTTTTCACCAGAGTGTTCGGCCCATCACTAGTTGACAGAACAAGGGAGGTTTACTGGGCTTGGACAGAGGAATTCTAGTAGCCGCCAATAAATCAGAGGGTAGTTTAACATGAGCCATTGCTGTCAAGAATAAAAAAGTGTGAAAGTATACCCAATAAATGTACATACAGCAGTTCACAGCACTCTCCACCACAACGTGCTAAATAAATCCGAAACAAAAAACAAAAGGAACTGCAGTAAAATAAATACAACCTTTAAAAATTGGTCAATGGTGTAGATGGCACAGCCAGATGACGAGTGGATTCCAATAGCTAAAACAATAAATGCACTAACATAGCATAATACTGTAAAAACATTTAATAATATATAAAAAAACACAAGGAAGCCACTCACAAACAACGTGGCACACGTTCAAAAAAAGTGTGCATAATAGCATAATTGTATGGGAGGGAGGTAGGGATGATCTAGAGAGGTTTCTTGACTATGTTACTATCAATAACGTGGATCTTAAATTCACTATGGAGGTGGGAGATCGCACTCTCAACTTCCTAGATCTGAATATTTTCATTACGGACACTAATTTTTGTACTAAAACCTTTTTTAACCACTTCGCTGCTGAGGACGCGCTCAGCGCGTCCTCAGCAGTCCCGCTGGTATGCGGAGGACGCGCTGAGCGCGTCCTCCCATCGGGGTCAGCGTTCGGCCGGGTTCCGGCCGATCGCTGGCCCCTCCGGTGCGGGCTGACATCCTGGATGTCAGCCGCGCATCCGGACCAGCAGCCGCCAGAATTAGGTGTCATCGCGGGGGCGCGATGACACCTAATTCAGGCGCCCCCCCCGCATGTGCGGAGGAGGCGCCTGAAAGGGAGGGGGGGGGAGGTCCTTCGGACCTCTCTCCCGATCGGCGGCGCACAGGGGGTTAACCCAGGCATCATTTGGAAGGGCACAGCCTGCCCTTCCAAATGATGCCTGGCATTAACCCCTGGGGAGCTGGATCGCGAATCGGCGCTGAAAAGCGCCGGTTCGCGATCCTTTCCCGGAGCTGGCCGACATCTTGGATGTCGGCCAAGCCTCCGGGAACTCCCCCAGAGGACTGGCGTCATCGTGCGTAGCACGATGACGCCAGTCCTAGAGCTAACCCCTAACTGCCACCAACTGTGGAGATAGGGAGTTCATTGAACTCCCTATCTCCCGATCCGTGGCAGCTAGGGGTTAAATTTTGGTATGGTTGGATCGGCCAGAGCATGGCCGTTCCAACGATACCAAACATGAAAGTGAAAAATTTTGTAAAAAAAAAAATAAACACTTTTTTTTATTTTTTTTGGTTTGTTAATGCAGCAATATTGTTCCCATTTCAATTATAATGTGAACAATGATGCTGCACTAACGATTTTTGTATGCGGTGCGTTTGTTAAAAATAGTGTAATTTTCCCCAAAAAAAAATGTAACGAGTCCCCATCTCTAATTTTTTTAACAAGCGCACCCCATACAAAATATAACCGCAATTGCTCGCATGTTAAAATGTGGAAAAAAACACTTTACACATTGTAAATTATTGAAAATACATATTTAATGCATTTTTTGTTATAATATACAGACATGACATAACGTATACATATAATAATGACATTTTATGAATCTACCGAGTCTGACGGAAAGAACGATATATAATATGTCTGGGTCATATACTAAAATAAGCCTTCAAAACACGTTTAAACATGATGAGCAAAACAGGTAAAAATGACCTCAGCACAGAGGCGGGAAAAGCCTCAGCAGCGAAAGGGTTAAACCGACCGATAAAAATTCTTACATTAATTACAACAGCTGCCACCATAAAAAGTGGCTTAATAACATCCCAAAAAATCAATTTGGACGAATTCGTCGCAATTGTACAAAATTATCAGATTTTATTGTTCAAAGTAAAGAGCTGTCTCAAAAATTCCTTAATAAACAATATCCTAAATCTCTAGTTGAGGAGTCTAGAAAAAATAAAAAAGCATAGATAGACCACATTTATTTGAGCGTAAACCAAGGTCTCAAAACAATCAAACTAAATGGGAATTTGCCTTTTTGACTAAATTTAGCGGGAGAAGTAGGGATATTGAAAAAGCTCTCTCAAGATGTTGGCCGGTCCTACAGAACGACCAGGTTTTATCTAAGCATCTACCAGCATTTCCTCGCGTTATATATAGAAAAGCCCATTCAGTTAAAAATACTTTGGCTCCGAGCTGTTTGCCTTTGGAACCCAATAAGGAATTTAACCCCCACCCTTTGCTTAATAAGCCTAAAGGTTTTTTTAAATGCAAGATGTGCTCAATGTGTAGAGACCTTAAAGTCAAAGTTGATTTGTTTAAAAGTACACGTACTGGAAAAGAGTATTATATTAAGGAGTTTATTAACTGCAATACTACTAACGTAATATATCTCCTTCAATGTGGATGCGGGGCCCAATATATTGGGAAAACGAAGCGTAAGCTGAAAGAACGCATTTACGAACATTTTTATAACATTAGAAAATGTAGTGACAAACATAGTGTACCCCGACACTGTTGCAAATGCCCACTTTTCAGTTTCACTACATTTAGTTGGTTGGGGATTGAAAAGGTTAAATTGAATTGGAGGGGAGGTGATGGAGCTAAGGCTTTATCCCAAGCAGAAACCAAATGGATATTCTACATGGATACTTTGAAGCCGCCAGGCCTCAATGTAGATATCGACCTCCTATCCTGTTTGTAAACCTTTTATGTGGTTATAGACTCTAATATTTTCCTTTCCTATAGATCTCTTCTATAGATTACACCCTTTATGGATTCCTGCTTGTTGTCTCATATAGTGGCATATGGGCCTATCATACTATATAAACAAAAAATCTCTATGTTTGGAAGGGATTTTTATCCCAATACTTTATATTATGGTTTGCTGTTCTTGTTTTTTCTGTTTCTAGGTTCATCTATCGTCGTTCTGCATTTAATACTAATGTATTGTCCTGTTTGCCTTGATCTTGGGGCTATATTTGTAAATTTTTATAATTTTCGCCCTTAAGCAAGATGGATGCCGGAGGGGTGTGATGTCATATCCGGAGCGCCCTGTGGAGGTTACCGGCGATGCTGTCCTCCCCCGGGCTCCACAGGTGTTTTTCATCCATGCTAATTTTAACAATTTAGGAGGGTCTATATTAGGTTTGTTTTGTGATACACAGATCAGCTCATGAGTAAGTCCTACGGACGAAACATGTCGAGCTGATCTGTGCTTTAAATTGTGTCTACTGCCTGCCGCCTTGCTGTCCATCGTTTGAAGAGGAGCTGGATTTTCCGGTCGTTGAAACTGGGTGGTCCGCAAGAACTTTTCTGCCTAACTACATTGGACCACAAACATCGGCTTCCTTGGAGTCTACCCTGGCCAGGAGTCTCCATTCTGTGGACTGAACGCATTCCGGTGGCGGTGACTATAAGGATGTGTTTATTATGCTATTATGCACACTTTTTTGAACGTGTGCCACGTTGTTTGTGAGTGGCTTCCTTGTGTTTTTTTATATATTATTAAATGTTTTTACAGTATTATGCTATGTTAGTGCATTTATTGTTTTAGCTATTGGAATCCACTCGTCATCTGGCTGTGCCATCTACACCATTGACCAATTTTTAAAGGTTGTATTTATTTTACTGCAGTTCCTTTTTTTTTTTGTTGCTGTCAAGAATAAACCATGTAAAGGAGGTAACGATTGTGACTGGAAAGCTTTATAATAGGAGGATGATGTAAACAGATCTGGGCCGGGGGACTTCCCCTTAGGCAAGGACTTGATCACGTCCCCCACCTCGTCTCCCGTAATCGGTGATGCTAGGGATTATCTCTGAATGTTAGAGAAAGAGGGAAATTTAGGGGGGCCAGATATGTTCGTCTTGCCGGTACAGAGGGGCCCCGGCTCACATCTGTTTCACTCAAATTGTATAGGGACTTGTAATAATACGCAAATTCGTTCGTCACATCCTGAGGCTTATAGATCCTATAACCCTTATCATTCAACAAAAAGGGGACATTAGTAGATTGCTGCTGGTGCCGCAGTTTACGTGCGACTCAGAGGGTATGGCCCACCTTATTATCAGATGCCAACCTCTGGAGAGCGTAAAAGCGTTTAGCCCTGTCCAACTCTACAAGGTCAGAATGCGCTTCAGTCAGTGCCAGAGCTGGGGCAGACGCAGCGGATTAGGTCTCGTGAGGGCATCAATATTGGAAAGTAGGTCTAAGCAGCTGGAAAGATATTGTTTATTCTTAAAAGACGCCCATTT
The DNA here is from genome assembly GCA_009667805.1 of Leptobrachium leishanense. Taxonomy (NCBI): domain Eukaryota; kingdom Metazoa; phylum Chordata; class Amphibia; order Anura; family Megophryidae; genus Leptobrachium; species Leptobrachium leishanense. The sequence goes on along the minus strand of RXON01003904.1, from coordinate 19,233 downwards.
AATGCACACCCCGCGGACCACCGCTTTGTGTTCTCTCCACAGCTCAGTGGGATTGTCAGAGGATGTTAAATTTTCATTAAAATAATTGGTGATGTTAGACTGAATGTCAGCAACTATTACAGGATCCTGGAGCAAGGGGTCATTGAGACGCCAGGGTGGTCTCCTAAAGACCTTGTATTCATCAGCTAGAGTTAAAAACAGCGGGGCATGATCTGGGCCAGCGAATCCAGAGATCTCATCTCTCAAAACGGAAAAAGGGATCCCTGAACAAAAAAAAATCTATACGAGTGTAAGAATTATGGGGAGGGGAATAAAATGTGAAATCCCCCCCCCCGATGCAATAAGCGCCAGGTATCATAAAAATGATACGTCGACATCACCTCTACCAACCCTTTACATTGTTGGTTTACGGAATCCCACCTATCTCTCTACGAGTAAATGGAACACCCATTAGCCCAACACCCCAAACTCGCTGCCGCGGCGTCACTTGACTCTGACCTAACATTCTCTTCCCACATCCAGACAGTGACCAAATCCTGTTATTTTCAACTCAAAAACATTGCCCGTGTCCGGCCCTTTCTGACACAAGATACCACAAATGTGCTGGTTCATGCTCTTGTCATTTCACGACTTGTCTACACCGGCACGGCCAACTCTCGCCGCCAAGACTTCTCAAGGGCAGCTCCGGTCCTGTGGAATGACTTGCCTCGCCCTATCAAACTCTCCCCTGACCTTCAGGCCTTCAAGAAATCCCTCAAAACCCATCTCTTCACATTATGTACCACATCACTGATGCAACTCATCCCTCTGCTCACCTACTCACACATGATTGAAGCCGCTTCTATGGCCCCATCGTTCCCGAACCACTGGCACTAATGATCCTGCTATCTAGTGCATTCCTCAACCCCCAATCCCTCTAGATTGTAAGCTCCTATGAGCAGGACCCTCTACACCTCTTCTTTCCATTCTCTGTCTGTTTATATGTATTTCGTTCCCAATGGTTATTGTAAAGCGCTGCGGAAACTGTTGGCGCTATATAAATGACGACAATAAAAATAATAATAGATGTACGGTGGGGCAGAACGATGGAGGACTGGATCCACACATGTTGAAATCGCCGCATAACAGCCTCCCCAGTGAGGACCGCGGACATCTCAGACAAAACATGCTTAATAAAAGAAAGTTGTGCAGAATTATGGTTATAGATAGTACAGCGAGTATACAGTGCGTGATGGATCGTGCGCACCAGGAGGAGATAACGCCATCTCGAGTCACTCATTTTCTTATTGAACTGAAAAGACAAATGAAACCATATCGAGATCCCTTTTGATTCATTTGGGCTCATTGCAGGACACGGAGTAGTATATCGCGGGATATGGAGCGCTGAGAGGATCAGTCTACGGAAAGGAGTCTCCTGGAGACACAATATAACACGCTCTCCCAGTTTGACATCAGAGCAGAGGCCGTGGCGTTTATGTAACAGAGACATTAAAGCTCCTGACATTTGGACATCATTTTCAGGACTAATAAAGGTATAGAAACGGGTGTAGCGCAGGCTACTTGAACTATGTTGAAAGTGGGGGAGGGGGTACCTTACGGCGCCCTAATCACTTTAGAATGTGTTTGAGCAGCACACAAAGGGTTAGTAGCAGAGCTCTGCAAGCTGCTGGGAGATACTGGGTTTGTAATGGGTGGGTTCCCTTGTGTGACGCTTACACATAAATCTGACGCAGGTTTCATAAGATTTGTATAATTTTACTTAAGGTGTATATAAATGCCAATTATTTTTTATGGTGACTTATATCCCTATTGCTTTGGTTCAAGTCCGTATATAACAATATAGTTGTCACTTTAACCCTTACAAGGACTTCTAGTCACAGTACAGTTATTGGTGTGTTAAGAGCACCACCTAGTGTCCAAACCAGGGAATGATCCTTGCCGAGGCAGAGATAGTCCTAAAACAGATATACACTGCAATTTCTTGGTCTTTGTGTTCGTCTGTCTCCCTGCTGGCTATCGGGGTGTCTTATCCCATGTTCCTCCAAAGGAAAAGGACATATTAGGGCGGTGCGTTTGTAAAACTGCAGTCTACTCTGGTGCGTCTATTAAACATGTACTTACACAGATTCTGCAGGATGGTGCGTTCCCCTTATGGGGTCTCTCTGCTCCCTTTCCAGCTCCTCCTCACTTAGGAGTTTAGGATCCTTCCTCTAACAGGTCTGGTGGGCTGTAGGTTTGGGATGCGGTTGACGCCTGTAATGGGTTAACGATACGAATGTGTTCCGTAGCCGCAATTATTTTTCGGCTGTCGTTCGTATTGAGGGGTGGAGCTATTGCTCGTCTGGTTCTCAGTTTGTGTAGGTCGTCCAAAACGCGTTTCGCCAGTGTAGGACTGGCTTCATCAGTTGGATAACCTAAAAGTTAGTGTTCTGAGTTCTTAAGCTTTTTGGAAACGGTGGGAGTTTCATTTTCGTTTCGTCGTTCGATTGCGCATGCGCAGCTCGTTTCTCCTCATTGGATGATGCGGGCCATCCTTTGTTGGTGACGTCATCCTGGGATCGCTCCATGATGAGTCTCTTGTCTTATCCACCTGTTGTCCCTTGTTGATGTCTTCATCTTGCGGCTCCTACCTCCTTTCATATTCACGATATGGATTGAAATCTATCGGAAGTGTGAGTTGCGTGAGGAGCTGACTGGGACGGGTGCGCACACACCCAGAATCACATACAAAAATATATATTTTTTATTTTTTTTTAATAAAAGACCGTTTATAAATTTTTTCTCTTTAAGAATTTTTTTTTCTATTGTTTAACCCTTTCGCTGCTGAGCCTTTTCACACCTGTGTGCTGAGCTCATTTTTACCGCTTTCGCTCATCATGTTTAAACGCAATTTGAAGTCACATTTTATTATACGACCCAGACATATTATATATCGTTCTTTCCGGGAGACTCGGCAGATTCATAATATATCATTATTATATGTATAAGTCATGACCTGTCTGTATATTATAACAAAAAATGCAATAAAATTAGAATTTTCAATAATTTACAACGTGTAAAGTGTTTGTTTTTCACATTTTAACATGCGAGCGTTTGCAGTTATATTTTCTATGGGTTGCGCTTGTTAAAAAAATTAGAAATGGGGAATCGTTACTTTTTTTGGGGAAAATTATGTGGTTTTTAGCAAACGCCCCCCCATAGAAAAAATCGTTAGTGCAGCATCATTGTTCACATTATAATTGAAATGGGAACAATATTGTTGCACTAATAAAACAAAAAAGAAATTAAAATTTTAAAAATTAAAAAATTTTTTTTTTTTTTACATGGTCATGTTTGGTATCATTGGAAAGGCCACACTCTGGCCGTTCCAATGATAGCAAACATTAACCCCTAGCTGTCACGGATTGAGAGATAGGGGGTTCATTGGAACCCCCTATCTCCACCATAGGTGGCAGCAAGGGGTTCATTTCGAAACTGGTGCCATTGCGCTCCGCGCGATGATGCCAGTCATTAGGGGGATATCCCAGAAGCTTGGTCGACATCCAGGGGACGTTAGCGCCATATCGCGATCCAGCCCCCTAGGGGTTAAAGACAGCCGCCGCTTGGAAGGGCAGGCTGTGCCCTTCCAAGCAGTGCCTGCCTTTTAATCCAAAGGACCTCCCCCTCCCCTTCAGGTACCTTCCCTGCAATGGCAGGGGGGTGCCTGAAATAGACGTCATCGCGCATGCGCGATGACCTCTATCGTGCCTGCCGGGGTCCTGGAGGCTGGGCTGACATCGATGATGTCAGCCTGCACTGGGGGGCTGCCGCGATCGGCCGGAATCCCGGCCGATCGCCGCTGCAAAGGGAGGACGCACTCAGCGCGTCCTCCGCAGTGAAGTAGCCATGCGGCAGGATGCACTGAGCGCGTCCACCGCATGGAAAGGGTTAAGAGCCCGATTTGTATTTAAGTTTTTTTTTTTTAAAAAAAAAACTTTTTTTATTATTTAGACACATTTTTACTACAGGATCCATTCCATAGCAGACACTAACATGGAGTCAGTAAGCAGGAGAATGTGCACCTACAGATTTTCCCTTACTGTCTCCATGCTAGCGTCATATTCTGGGGAAAGTGCGATCTCAGCACCTCAGTAGAGATGTGCACGGCTGAAAAAATCATTTTGTTTTAACATAATTTCGTTGCTAATTTCATTTTGTTTTGGATCGGATTTTAATATATCAATTCGATAGTTGATATCAATTCGAATTTTGGATCACTAAATAAAACCCCAATTAAGCAAATTTTGCTGTTAAAAGACGAGGGTCTCGATTACATTCCTAACGCTAACGCTCGCCTGCGTGAGCACTGCCGTTAGCTGTGGGATCTACCGCATATTACAATCCGAACGCAACAGCGTCTGGTATCTTGCGCTCCTCAGCGTGAGGTCACTGCACTTTGCGCTCCCTATACTTAACATGGGGAGCGCAAAGTGTTAATCAGCGCTGGTATTACAAAGTCCCAGCGCTGATTAACGTCCGGCTGTGGTCAGCGAAAAGTTAACCATAGCCAGAAGCTGGTGTTACCGGATTCCGCTTCTGCAGCATCCGGTAACACCAGGATAGAAAAATAAAAATAAAAAAAATCACATACTTACCCTCTGTCCGCGGCGAGGACCGCGGCTCTGTCAGCCTCCTCCGGCCGGCGGGAGCAGGGAAAGAGTCCCCCCAGTCTCTCCCTGCGTATCCCTTCGCCGACCGGCCAGATCTCGCGAGGCGAGATCCGGCTGGTCATGTGACCGCCGGCATCTGCTTCAATTGAGTCCATTGATAGGACTGCGTTTAGTGGGCACAAACAATGCAGGCAGCATTTTTTGCGCCTGCATTGTAATCCCGCGTTAAAACAGGGGCGGTAGGGGGAAAATTGCAGGCGCAGGTTTTTCTCCCTACCGCCCCCCGTTTTAGCGCGGGGATTGTAATAGTGCCCAAGCTAGGGTTAAATATTAAGCTGTGTCATAGATTTAGTATTTGAGTCAAATTAAACAGTGAAACAAAATTAATTTGTTTCATAAAGTCGTTTGTTGACTATTACTTGTATTGTAAGTTAAGAGCAATTCGAAAAATACCAAAAAAATCCTAAAAAATAAATTTAAAAAAATTTCTGTTTGCAGAAATTGAAAATTATAAATGAAAACTATGGTGGAAAAAGCCTGGCATCTGCATTAATTAAAAAAAGTAACCTGTTCTGTTTTTTGTTTTTTTCGTTTTTTTCGTTTTAGATCTTTTTTTTTTTTTTATGTCAGATCATTTGGTTGTTTTTTCCGTTTCAGTTCATTTCCTCGCAAAATATATTTAGTTTTTGATCATTTTGTTCCGGTTTTTTTCAGCATTTCGTATCATTTCGTTTATGTCCCATAACGAAATGATTTGTTTGTGCTGAAACTTTGATTCGGGATTTAGTAATTTCGGGCGGCCGATATTTCATTTCAGAAATGCTTCCAAAAGAAGGAAAATGGTAAATTTCGTATGAAATTCAATATAAAATGCTAAGCTCTCTGATACCCGCAGTGACGCTTCTGTGCCGCAGCCAGTATCCGTTCCTCTAGTTCAGTGTTTCCCAAACCTGTCCTCGGGACCCTCCGCCTCGCCAGGTTTGCAGGATATGTGAAGCACAGGTGATATGATTTGCTGCTCAGTGATTGCAGGATTCAGTCTGTATTTCCCCCAAGGTGATCTGCAGAATCCGGCCTGGTTGAGGGTCTGAGGACAGGTTTGGGAAACACTGCTCTAGTTCATAGGACTCCATATAGGTTTGTGTGTCCCGGCTGCAAACTCGCCCACGCCAGATCATGCAGCGCGTTAATCCTAACACTTACATATCGAGACGCTACATTAGCGCCAGCTATGCGATAGAGCTTTACATTTCTATTGATTTAAGGTCCTATTGGAGACTTCATTATTTTTCCTCCTCTTCGGGGGGGGGGGAGGATTCGCTTTTCGCTGACGATCCAGATGGCAGAAAGGATCATCTTGTTCCTGGACATGATCCTCGTGGTTGGTGATGGGGTGGCACATGGCCAGGTACCGCTCTCAGCTCAGGCTGGTGAGATGTTCAGCACGGTGGTATAGGAGCAGATGTCCCGCAGGAAGCAGTAGCTCCTCCAGCCCGAATCCCTGAACACCCCGGGGCAGGGCAGCACCCAGCCATAACTTCCCAAGACAAACATGAATTTGCCACAAGTTTTTCTATTTCATTCAGTGTTTACATGTGCTGAATTAGCCTTACAACCAGAGGGACAGGGTGGGACGGGAGAGGTGCAAAATGTTATTCTACCCCGGGGCGGCCGTAACTCTGTCTAGGCCACTACATAGTATATACACAGGTCTGTGGGGGTATGTATACAGTTGTGTTCAAAATTATTCAACCCCCAATGCTGTAAAGGGTTTTAGGGAATTTAGTGTACATTTGTAATTGTATTCAGAATGAAATCCTACAAGGACTTTTTAAAGAACCATATGCAACTAAAATGACATCAATTGGTTTTGTAATACAGTAGTAAATGTTTCTTTTGTGAATTCTTCATTGACACAATTATTCAACCCCTTAAAGACTACCACTCTGAAGAACAGAGGTTCATTCAAGTGTTTTCAATCAGGTATTGAAAACACCTGTGGATGTCACGGAGCAGCAATAAAGCATAATAAGCACCAATTAGGCAGCTTTAAAATGACTGTATACTCAGCTCCTTCTAGACATTTACTGGTGTGGTTACAAACATGGTGAAGTCAAGAGAATGGTCCAGGAAGACAAGAGAAGAGGTGATTACTCTTCACAGGAAGGCAATGGCTATAAGAAGATTGCAAAGATGTTAAACATACCAAGAGAGACCATAGGAAGCATCATTCGCAAATTCAAGGCAAAGGGCACTGTTGAAACGCTACCTGGTCGTGGCAGAAAGAAGATGCTGACTTCGACTGCTGTGCGCTACCTGAAGCGTAGAGTGAAGAAAAGTCCCCGTGTGACTGCTGAGGAACTGAGAAAAGATTTGTCAGATGTGGGTACTGAAGTTTCAGCTCAGACAATACTGCGCACACTGCGTAATGAAGGCCTCCATGCCAGAACTCCCAGGCGCACCCCGTTGCTGTCTCCAAAGAATAAGAAGAGTCGACTGCAGTATGCCAAAAGTCATGTGGACAAACCACAGAAGTTTTGGGATAGTGTTCTGTGGACCGATGAAACAAAATTAGAACTGTTTGGGCCCATGGATCAATGCTATGTTTGGAGGAGGAAGAACAAGGCCTATGAAGAAAAGAACACCTTGCCTACTGTGAAGCATGGCGGGGGGTCAATCATGCTTTGGGGCTGTTTTGCTTCTGCAGGTACAGGGAAGCTTCAGCGTGTGCAAGGTACCATGAATTCTCTTCAGTACCAGGTGATATTGAATGACAATGTGATGCAGTCCGTCACAAACCTGAGGCTTGGGAGACGTTGGACCTTTCAACAGGACAATGATCCCAAGCATACCTCCAAGTCCACTAGAGCATGGTTGCAGATTAAAGGCTGGAACATTTTGGAGTGGCCATCGCAGTCACCTGACTTAAATCCGATTGAGAACCTCTGGTGGGACTTAAAGAAAGCAGTTGCAGTCGCAAGCCTAAGAATGTGACTGAACTGGAGGCTTTTGCCCATGACGAATGGGCGAAGATACCCGTAGATTGCTGCAAGACACTTGTGTCAAGCTATGCTTCACGTTTAAAAGCTGTTATAACTGTAAAAGGATGTTGTACTAAGTACTAAGATTGAATGTCACTTGGGGGTTGAATAAAACTGATAATGATGTGAGCACAGAAAAGACATTTGTGGTTATTTCATTATAAATGTTATGTTATATTTGTCTGACCTACACGTGCCTCTTTGATTTAATTGTAAGCAAGATGACTGAATGATCAAAATCAATGTCAAACTGGCCAAAACACTCAATTTCAGTGGGGGTTGAATAATTTTGAACACAACTGTATATGTCTGTGGGGGTATGTATATATATATGTCTGTGGGGGGATATATGTATACATATCTATATCCCCACAGACCTCCGCGCACTCTGCCAGCCTCCACATCTAACGGGCCCCTCCAGGTGGCATTGTTGCTTCGAGATCTTGTGAACTCCGGGATCACACGAGATCACGGCTGGCTGTTCCCAAGTGAAGCGAGCGGCCGGGCTGCAACCTTTGCCGGCAGCCGCTCGAAGCATCAAATCCACCTGGATAGGGCCTGGCAGAATGCCATTAGAGCACTCTGCCAGCCACGCCTGCCCTCTGGAAACCGGCCGGAAAGCCAGCTTCTGGTATCGGTTGAGGTATCGGGGGCGGCTGCACAAGTACCAAGTACTCGTAGAGGCCCCGGTATCAGCACCGATACTTATACTAGTAGCGGTGCATCCCTAGCAGTAACCCGTCCCTCACCATTACAGCAGCCGCAGCAACCCTCAGCATTACAGCTGTCACAGTAACCCTCACCATTACAGCAGTCGCAGTAACCCTCAGCATTACAGCAGTCGCAGTAACCCTCACCATTACAGCAGTCGCAGTAACTCTCACCATTACAGCAGTCGCAGTAACCCTCAGCATTACAGCAGTCGCAGTAACCCTCAGCATTACAGCAGTCGCAGTAACCCTCAGCATTACAGCAGTCGCAGTAACCCTCACCATTACAGCAGTCACAGTAACCCTCACCATTACAGCAGTCACAGTAACCCTCACCATTACAGCAGTCGCAGTAACCCTCACCATTACAGCAGTCGCAGTAACCCTCACCATTACAGTAGTCGCAGTAACCCTCACCATTACAGCAGTCGCAGTAACCCTCACCATTACAGCAGTCACAGTAACCCTCACCATTACAGCAGTCGCAGTAACCCTCACCATTACAGCAGTCGCAGTAACCCTCACCATTACAGCAGTCGCAGTAACCCTCACCATTACAGCAGTCGCAGTATCCCTCACCATTACAGCAGTCGCAGTATCCCTCAGCATTACAGCAGTCGCAGTAACCCTCACCATTACAGCAGTCGCAGTATCCCTCACCATTACAGCAGTCGCAGAACTCAGCATTACAGCAGTCACAGTAACCCTCAGCATTACAGCAGTCGCAGTAACCCTCAGCATTACAGCAGTCGCAGTAAGCCTCAGCATTACAGCAGTCGCAGTAACCCTCACCATTACAGCAGTCACAGTAACCCTCACCATTACAGCAGTCACAGTAACCCTCACCATTACAGCAGTCACAGTAACCCTCACCATTACAGCAGTCTCAGTAACCCTCACCATTACAGCAGTCTCAGTAACCCTCACCATTACAGCAGTCGCAGTAACCCTCACCATTACAGCAGTCTCAGTAACCCTCACCATTACAGCAGTCGCAGTAACCCTCACCATTACAGCAGTCTCAGTAACCCTCACCATTACAGCAGTCGCAGTAACCCTCACCATTACAGCAGTCGCAGTAACCCTCACCATTACAGCAGTCACAGTAACCCTCACCATTACAGCAGTCACAGTAACCCTCAGCATTACAGAAGTCGCAGTAACCCTCACCATTACAGCAGTCACAGTAACCCTCACCATTACAGCAGTCGCAGTAACCCTCAGCATTACAGCAGTCGCAGTAACCCTCAGCATTGCAGCAGTCGCAGTAACCCTCAGCATTGCAGCAGTCGCAGTAACCCTCAGCATTACAGCAGTCACAGTGACCCTCAGCATTACAGCAGTCGCAGTAACCCTCACCATTACAGCAGTCGCAGTAACCCTCACCATTACAGCAGTCGCAGTAACCCATCGCTCTCTTGGTTTCGGTTTCATTGTTTGTAAACAGAAAACTCCCAATTCTGCTAATTATGGATTAATTAGATTTGTGAGTTAAACCCCCCCCCCCCATACTGTGCAGATCCGCTGTATGAGTCGCGACACACACACACACACTCAGACACAGTGTGTGATGCGACCCTCAGCCCTGACACACCGATCCCACAATGTGAGGTCTGAGACCCTGAGAGGACCCCAAAATCCCCCCCATCCTCCCTCTAATGATAAATTGTCCTATAAACCTCTCTGCAGTATAAATGTCACTTTGTGTCTCAGTGAATATTACACCTTCCAGGCTCCGAGCATTAATCCCCGGCTCTGTGATTGACAGCCTGTAAACACACAATACATGCAGACATTTATCAGGGATTAACAATACTCAGTGTATAAAGTGCTTTCATATCACATGATAAAAGCATTGTTAGAATTCCTGTATTTAGAGATTCCTCCCAACTATGAAATTAAAGCAATGAATACACATAAAGTTACACAATGCAGTGTGAGAGTCACCGCACGTCTGCTCCATCCTCACACATTATGGGGTCACAGCCACATCACCAGAAACACCCTGAAACCTCACAACAAAAAGGGATTTATTCCATGTACTGTGTGTCAGTGTGTGTATACATGCGTATATAGTGTGCCAGTAAGTATACAAAGGGTGTCAGCATGTAAATACAGTGTGTATAGGGTTTACAGTGTGTATATGCAGTGTGTGTGTCAGTGTGTATATGCAGTGTGTGTGTCAGTGTGTATATGCAGTGTGTGTGTCAGTGTGTATATGGTGTGTGTGTGTCAGTGTGAATATGCAGTGTGTGTGTCAGTGTGTATATGGTGTGTGTGTCAGTGTGTATGTCAGTGTGTATATGGTGTGTGTGTCAGTGTGTATATGCAGTGTGTGTGTCAGTGTGTATATGCAGTGTGTGTGTCAGTGTGTATATGGTGTGTGTGTGTCAGTGTGTATATGCAGTGTGTGTGTCAGTGTGTATATGGTGTGTGTGTGTCAGTGTGTATATGGTGTGTGTGTGTCAGTGTGTATATGGTGTGTGTGTGTCAGTGTGAATATGCAGTGTGTGTGTCAGTGTGAATATACTGTGTCAGTGTGTTAATACAGTGTATGTTTCTCACCTCCGGTCTGGTTGTAGCGATTCATTAAAGTATTCACACTCTGTTTGAATGAAGCCTCGTTGACTTTGCAGATCTGTGTATTTCTCTCCCAGTAATCAGGATCTTTCACTTTCTGCATCCACGGAGCCACAGGGACCTCCCGGCCGACATCACTGCTGTAACGTACGATCTCTATCCCGTCCACATAACCCACAGTAGAAAACAGCGGCAGCCCGTGTCCCGGAACCGAGACCGCCGTGTGATAATACTGGAGAGAGTGACCTGAAACACACAGACACATGTCAGAGAGTGACCTGAGACAGACACGTGTCAGAGAGCGAGATTAATACAAAAGTGTGTGAACTGGCGCCACCTAATGTTCAACCTCTAAACATGTTTTAAGGTTTCACAGTTGTGACAATGAGCACCATCTAGTGGTCATAAAGTATATTGCACATGAGAATAAATACAGTACAGTTAGTTGTACTTCTCTGTGTCACACAGTTCTTAGAGTGCAGCAGCAGCTGTGCCTCGCGGGGTCGGTGCTATATCCATTATTACTCCCACCATATAATGCAGATTTTCATATAGGAAAAAAATGAGAAAACAGCGCTTCTCTCAAAAGATATATCGTAGGGTACCTTCAAAAAAAACAAATACATATAGTGCAGACAACTAGGTAAAAGGTAGCGTATATTAATATATAACGTGTTCCACTCAGGGAACAATAGTATCCATAGTGTGTGCCTGGCTTTAATGTCCAGTGATCTTTAACTTGCTCCTCTTTTGGGTTCCAGAATGGCAATGTGTGTGATTCTCGCGCATGCGCGATCTTGTATTTCGATTTTGGTTTAAAAAATGGCAGTGTAAAACGCCTTTACACATGCGCACTTTTCTCCTGGGTTCTGAAAATATAAAATGCCTATGCGTACCAACCTTCGTGCATGCACGATTTGATATTCCTCTTTCAGTTTCAGAATGGCGGTGAGAATCACCTTTGCGCTTGCAGTTGCATCCAGTTCCTTGACAGGCCTGTATATTGTCTTTATGCTCCCCTCAACATGTTCCGGTGCTTTATACAGGGGAAATTGTTATCCATATCTAAAACATCACGGCCCCATCTGGAATCAGGGGAATTTTTCCAAATCATACAGATATACCATGACTCCCTTATGTTGTTAAACAAGTATATGTGAATATATATATATAATGAATCGCAGTGCATTAAGACTTCTCAAAGTCAAAATTGTGATAATAATGGAGATATCTCCCTTTGTTGTGTGAATATTGAATTATAAAGAGATAGATATATCAAGCATACGCTCAGACTCACCTCCATCGGTTCCAGGGGCAGATCCAGAAACAGGTTTCGAGGGGGGGGCATTCTACCAGTTTTGGCCAAGAGCTGGTGTTGGGTTCGCAGTGACAGGCAGATATATTGGCCCCCAGCTCACATGGATATATATTGCCCCAACTCACATGGGTACATATATTGCCCCCAGGCAGCTCACATGGATATATATATTGCCCCAGGAAGCTCACATGGATATAGATATTTGCCCCAGCTCACATAGATATATATATTTGCCCCAGCTCACATGGATATATATATTGCCCCAACTCACATGGATATATACATTGCCCCCAGGCAGCTCACATGGATATATATATTGCCCCCAGGCAGCTCACATGGGTATATTTGCCCTTAGCTCACATGGGTATATTTGCCCCCAGCTCACATGGATATATTTGCCCCAGCTCACATGGATATATTTGCCCCCAGCTCACATGGATATATTTGCCCCCAGCTCACATGGGTATATATTGCCCCCAGCTCACATGGATATATTTTCCCCCAGCTCACATAGGTATATATTGCCCTATAGCTCATATGGGTATATATTGCCCCAGCTAACATGGTTATATATTGCCCCAGCTCACATGGATATATATATTGCCCCAGCTCACTCACATGGGTATATATTGTCCACCCCTGCTCCATGGCTATATTTGCCCCCAGCTCCATGGGTATATTTGCCCTCAACTCCATGGGTATATTTGCCCTCAGCTCCATGGGTATAATTTCCCCCACTTCATGGGTATATATTGCCCCCAGCTCCATGGGTATATTTGCCCCCAGCTCCATGGGTATATTTGCCCCCAGCTCCATGGGTATATTTCCCCCCCCCCCGCTTCATGGGTATATTTGCCACCAGCTCCATGGGTATATTTGCCCCCCCAGCTCCATGGGTATATTTGCCCCCAGCTCCATGGGTATATTTGCCCCCCGCTCCATGGGTATATTTGTCCCAGCTCCATGGGTATATTTGCCCCCAGCTCCATGGGTATATTTGCCCCCAGCTCCATGGGTATATTTGCCCCACGCTTCATGGGTATATTTGCCCCCAGCTCCATGGGTATATTTGCCCCCCTAGCTTCATGGGTATATTTGCCCCCAGCTCCATGGGTATATTTGCCCCCCAGCTCCATGGGTATATTTGCCCCCAGCTCCATGGGTATATTTGCCCCCCAGCTTCATGGATCTATTTGCCCCCCGCTCCATGGGTATATTTGTCACCAGCTCCATGGGTATATTTGGCCCCCGCTTCATGGGTATATTTGCCCAACGCTTCATGGGTATATTTGCCCCCAGCTCTCACCTCACCTCTTTGCTGGTCCAGGCCAGGCTCCGCTGGCGTTCTCCTCTTCTCCCCGGCCCCCCATGAGGCGAGTGGCCGCTGACATGTAGCATTCTCGCGAGATCACGCGGCTGGTCAGGTGGTGGTCAGGTGGTTCTCGTCCCAGGCAAGCGACCAAGCTGCGTGTCAGCGGCCGCTCGTCAGTAGGGAGAAGAGAAGAACGCTGGCGGTGATTTTCTCAGGGGGGCAATTGCCCCCCCTCTGGATCCGCCCCTGATCGCTTCCCTCTGCTGCCCTGAACAAGCATCAAGGTATCCACCATTCAATATGGCGTTCAACATTATACCCCAGGCTGCCATAATCTTGCAATTGTATTTTTATGTCTGCATTTATTATTCTCTGACTAGTCATATTTTAAAAATCCCTCCATTTCTGTTAGATATTTTTTTTGTTTTTCCCTCCCCCACATGTTGTAAATACTGGCTATTTCAACAGCATACTCTCAGACTCACCTCCTTCACTTCCCTCTGCTGCCCCAACCCAACCTCTCCACCTATGGCCGGTCCCTAATTTCAGGTCTCCTTTCCAGCTGTCTCCACTTCTCCCACTAATTACTCTTACTAAGTCCAAACGTCTGGTCCTTTTCATGCAATCCCTACGATATTCCTCTGGCCACCAGTTTCACCTTCCCTCTGCTCCCATTTGTTACAGTTACCCCAGTCCCTTAGAGTGTAGGCTCATGGGTAGTCTGCCTGATATCTTGGTTCAAAGTGCTGTATTACCTGGACAGTTATCCTACGACCAGGATTGTATTTCCTCTTCTATCATGTAAGTCTGCCGTTTGTGCTTCCCCATTGTAAAGCGCTACGGAATCTGTTGGTGCTGTATAACAGTGGCGTAGCGTGGGTTGTCAGCGCCCGGGGCCAGCCAAGAATTGTGCGCCCCCCCCAACCTGTGGACACGTTATCGATATTGCCGCAGCTCTCACATGGATATTGCCCAACCAGCTCTCACATGAATATTGCCCCAGCTCTCACATGGATATTGCCCCAGCTCTCACATGGATATTGCCCCAGCTCTCACATGGATATTGCCCCAGCTCACACATGAATATTGCCCAACCAGCTCTCACATGGATATTGCCCCAGCTCTCACATGGATATTGCCCCAGCTCTCACATGGATATTGCCCCAGCTCACACATGGATTTGCCCCAGCTCTCCCATGGATATTGCCCCAGCTCTCCCATGGATATTGCCCCAGCTCTCCCATGGATATTGCCCCAGCTCTCCCATGGATATTGCCCCAGCTCTCCCATGGATATTGCCCCAGCTCTCACATGGATATTGCCCCAGCTCTCCCATGGATATTGCCCCAGCTCTCCCATGGATATTGCCCCAGCTCTCCCATGAATATTGCCCCAGCTCACATATGGATATGCCCCAGCTCACATATGGATTTGCCCCAGCACATGGATTTGCCCCAGCTCATGGATTTGCCCCAGCTCATGGATATGCCCCAGCTCATGGATATGCCCCAGCTCATGGATTTGCCCCCAGCTCATGGATTTGCCCCAAGCTCATGGATTTGCCCCCAGCTCATGGATTTGCCCCCAGCTCATGGATTTGCCCCAGTTCTCACATGGATTTGCCCCAGCTCATGGATTTGCCCCCAGCTCTCACATGGATTTGCCCCCAGCTCATGGATATGTCCCAGCTCATGGATTTGCCCCAAGCTCATGGATATGCCCCAGCTCATGGATATGCCCCAGCTCATGGATATGCCCCCAGCTCATGGATTTGCTCCAGTTCTCACATGGATTTGCCCCAGCTCATGGATTTGCCCCCAGCTCTCACATGGATTTGCCCCCAGCTCATGGATATGTCCCAGCTCATGGATTTGCCCCAAGCTCATGGATTTGCCCCAGCTCTCACATGGATATGCCCCAGCTCATGGATTTGCCCCAGCTCTCACCTGGATATTGCCCCAGCGGCAGCCAGCTCTCACATGGATACTTGCCTCAGCTCCGGATCCAGCAGGGGTTGAGGGGGCCCAGATGCCGGGCAGCGGGAGTGCCTGCCCGGTCCTGAACAGCGTGTGAGTCTGTCTGTGTTGAAGGGGAGGCGGCTGCGTGCGTGCGCAGGTTACGCGGTCCGGCCAGTCAGGTGGTACAGAGACTCAGTACCACCTGATTAGCCGGACCACGTGACCGGCTGCGCCTGCACACAGCCGCCTCCCCTTCAACACGGATGGACTCACTGTTCAGGACCGGGCAGGCACTCCCGCTGCCCGGCATCTGGGTCCCCTCAACCCGCGGGCCCTTGGGCGGCGCCCGAGGGCCCGGAAGGTCAGTCCGGGCCTCAAGTTTTAGGGGCGCAAATTTCTTTTGAAATTATGCGCCCCTAACAAAACTGCGCTGGGGCCACGGCCCCCCAGCCCCCCCCCCCACGCTACGCCACTGCTGTATAAGTCCTTGTAACTGTAACTTTGAATTGTTACAGTAGTTACAGAAATACAATGTTCTTGAACCCAGGACATACTTGAAAACGAGAGAAATCTCAATGTATCCTTCCTGGTAAAAGTCATTTATAAATAAAATAAATAAATATGGTATTGATAGGGAATTCCTATCTGAGAACTGTGTGTGTGTGTGTGTATATATATATATATATAATTTGTGACAGAGTATGGGAATCTGTGTATGTTAGCAGGAGGCTGAATGATGCAGTATATCCTGGTCAGTAAGGGGTTACACCTTCCCTGGCAGCAGCCACAGCTGCAACTCCTTAACAAGCCAATATAGCAGTTCCCAGCACAGAGGAAGGCAGAAAAAGATTGTGTTTGAAAGAGTGAGGTGTGGAATGCACAGAACTGCAGAACTCCAGGCTTGCTCACACGTATGTAAAAAGGGACCGTGTTTTTGTTTATACTGGGGGCAGAATAGCTGCCCCAGTATCCTGTAGTGAGGGGACAAATTTGTTCAGTTAGACTCCTAAAGGAAGGAGTAGACCAATTTGTTTGTGTTTAATTTTTGTTTGGTAATACAAGTGTACCTGGTGTTTAAAGAGACTTTGTTTTGTGGCGTTCAATAAAAGAGGTACACCTCCAAATCCTGTGCTTCTCTGAGCGGCCCTACCACAATATATATCTCTTTTTAATTCCCTGATTCCAGGTGGGGCCATGATGTGAAATACAAGATCGCACATGCGAGAGAATGACACACACCGCCATTCCAGATTCCGGAACTCGGAAGAGGAGTAAGTTAAAGATCACTATGGACATTATTTAAAGCCAGGCACACACTATGGACGCTAATACCAACTGAGGAAGCTTTCCAAGCGAAACGCGCTTTGGTAAAGCTGTTTATTTTATTCAGTATTTCTTTTTACTACCGCTGTGTTCCTGGCTTATTGCAACCCAAGGCTGAGGATGATGGGAGGTCCGGCACTCCTGGCCTAAACATCACCGGTGGCTGATAAGTGGGTGTCTTTGTAAGACCCTGTAATATGTGAGTAGATCTTGATATTTCTTTCAGTATTGTATTCTCCCCGAGGTCGCTGCACCATGTTTCACTTTCGTCTCGGAGGATCATATATTGGACCAAGAATTGAACAAAAGGTGTAATCCCTTTCCTAGAAGAGCAGGGAGGACCTAAAAGAGGGGGGGGGGGAAATTCGCCTTTACGTGTCCAAACCTGCTACTATTGAGCTGTACATAGGAGGGCTCTCTACCACATGATTGGAATCTGTTATATATTAATATTAGGGATGCACCGATACCGATACTGGGTGAAATCCTGCTGCATACAACTCCCATCACTCTCAGGCATCCCTCCATATTCAGAAGGGATGCCTGTGAATGATAGAGCCCTCACAGCAGCCTGCAAGCATCTCCTATCTGGATATGTAGAGAGTGAGGGGGCGGAGTTACGGAAATTGCCGAACAGCTTTTCACGGGCAACCAGTTTTGATACAACAGTGAGCTGGGGGCACTATGTGAGCTGGGGGCACTATGTGAGCTGGGGGCACTTTATTTGAGGTCTGTTATTGAAAAGCGGTCACATGACATTAAATAAAAGTATCGGTACTCCGTGTCGGTGAGTACTTTTGAAAAAGTATCAGTACTTGTACTCGGTCTTAAATGGTATCGGTGCATCCCTAATTAATATACACTACCTTTACCCAGTTGTCTGCTCTATATAATTTTTTTTTTTTTTTTTTTTTTTTTGGAGGTACCGGAGATATATCTTTTGAGGGAAACGTTTTCACTTTTTTTTTTCCTGTATGAGATAACTGAGACACACAGGAGAGACCTGAGACAGACACAAGTCAGAGAGCGAGAGAGTGAAAGAAAAGAGATTAGGGCTGAAACATGTAATCGATTAACCCTTTCACTGCTGAGCCGTTTCACCCCTGTGTGCTGAACTCATTTGGACCGTTTTGTTCTCATCGTATTTAAACTTGATTTGAAGTCATGTTTTATTATAGGACCCAGACAAATTATATATCCTTACTTTCAGCACACTTTCAAAATATGTGATTTTTTTATATGTATACGTCATGCCCTGCCAGAATGCTATATCAAAAAATGTAAAATTAATTTTCATTCAGTTATCAATCATTTGCAGCGTGTAAAATTATTTTTTTCACATTTTTAATCATACAAATCTTTAATTTCAAAGTAATAACACTTTGTGCCATCAACTCCACATTTGGTCCCGGTGGAGGAAATGAGGAGTTAAAGCAGTGGAGTTGTTTACTTTACAAGTAAAAGCACATAATGCCACTGCCTTAGAAATCAGAAAGAAAAAAAGTGCAGATTTTGCATTGTTTTTCTATTTTTACACATTACATGGTCATATTTGATATCGTTGGAAATGCCAGACTCTGACCTTTCCAATGACACCTCACTTGACCTTGTACGGTGTAAAAATCTAAGATGCAGGGTTCTAAAGGACCCCCAGTTTAGGTTTTCAATGAACCAATGCGTAATCATTGCGCCATCGTCTTTAAACTTGCTGGCATCATGGGAAATGAGAAGGTGAGTTAGTGCAGCATTATTGTTCAAATTAGAATTGAAAAGTGAACAATAGTGCTGCATTATAAAAAAAGAAAAGGAAATGTAATATTTTTTATTTTACATGTAACCTGATCAGTTTTGGCATCATTGGGTAGGCCATGATCTGGCCTTTCCAACGACACCAAACATGACCTTTTACATGCTATGGATTTGGAGATACTGGTTCCAAACAACCCCCATGTCTCCACCATAGGAATTTCCCTGCCCACCTGGGGGGGGGGGATTCCCTTTCTGACTACATTGCTCCCTTAACGATGATGTAAGTGGACGGGGGTACGCCACAGAGCAGGGCTGATATCCAAGATGTCAGCCCCCTACGGGAGAAGTCCGCGATCAGTGGCAGATCCCGTGACGTCCCCCACATGTCTTCAATCAATAATGAGAATAGTTGACAACAATTCAAATTTTTCGATGTATCGGTCTGTGTACAGCACACACTGTTTAGTCAGACCAAGTTAAACGTTTATAACCTCAAATGCTGCTTTGGAGCCAATATGTGAAGTCGTGCTGCTGCTTTTCTCTGTATGATTCAGTTCTAGGGCTATGTCAGATATTACCAGTTTTTTATTTAG
>RXON01003903.1:0-14859 GCA_009667805.1 Leptobrachium leishanense | reverse complement strand
AAGTAGGTGCTCGTTCACTCACAGCATTCTCAGCAATCAATCACAACCCATACTGTACCAGATTCTTTCAGCACAAAACAATACATAAACAATTCAACTCTCTCTACTAGCCGAGGGTACTTGGTCCCTACTTTTGGCTCCTTATACCCCGTTAATTGAACTCTAACTCTTGACTGTTTGTGACTATGTGCACCTCGTTCTATAACTGTCACGTTCCCACGTTCCAACCCTGTCTCCCTGCCCTCTGTATTCCTTATGTCTGTGTTTCCCTGTGCTGCTTTCCCTGACATGCAGCTCAGGGGTTAAGTTCATTGCTCGTTGAGCTTCTGCTGGTGATATGGGCTGATCACTCCCCTATATAAAGCCATGGGCCCATATCACCATGCTCTTGCATCCTGGTTCACTTCAGCTACAGATTTGTTCCTGAGAGCTCCCTGTTAATTTATCCTAGTTCTTTCTCAGTGTTTCCCCCTTATCGGAGTTTTAGGTTTCTGATTGACTTCCTGGTATTGACCCTCTGGCCTGGCTGACGGATTTTCTCTGGTGCTATATCCCCGCTTTGGCTCAAGGTATACGTTTTGGTTTTGACCCCTGGCTTATTCATTGACCACTCTTCTGGACATCCCTAGCGGTTCTGTGCTTATCGTATTATATGTTGTGTATCCCTGTAGACCACGGCTTTTGTTTATTGAAGTCCTTCCCTGCAAGTTATTGAGTATATCTCCTTTAGGTGTCTGTGTTTTTCCCAGGACTCTGCACGGCTACAAGGTAACCTTTTTCCATTAGTGCAGATTCGGCCACTCTAAGGACCGATCTATCAGTATAGGGCTCCTTCGGTATTAGCCATGCAGAGGTCCCCAGTGTCTTCTGTGGTTTATTTCCTTATCCTGATTGTTGTGTCACGCATCTCTGCATATAGCGGCTTTTCCTCATACCTGGGCCCTACTTGGCGCATGCCAGGTACCGCCATTGTGGCTGATCGTGACATAATGCAAGAGCCCACCATAAAGCCCACAGAGCTGCATAAATTGTTTGAATCCACGCTGCACCTGTTTGATGATTTCATGTCTAAGTGGAAGGGGTTAATGGACACAGCTTTTCTCCCTTCTAATGATCAAGCTGTTCTAGAAAGCAGGGTACATGGTCTGCTTTCCCCTGAGGAAATGAATAGAAGGCGAACTGACAAGCTCTTTTTCTATTGTGCCAGTCCATTGCATTTTATTTCATGGTGCCCGCTCAAGCCAGTGCGCGCCGAGGCTGGCAAGATGCCAGTGCGCGCCGAGGCTGACAAGATGCCAGTGCGCGCCGAGGCTGGCAAGCAGCCCATGCGCACCGAGGCTAGCAAGATGCCCGCTGTGCCCACGACCCACAGTCGGGTCACCAAAGCCAGGTCCCATTATAAATCCAAAGTAATCAGACCTCTTGTACCGTCCAGGTTTAGGAGAGCCCTTCCTAGGGCAACCAGACCTGTGGAGGGGGCAACTGATGTTAATAACCTTGCTGAATATTCTGACGATGGGTCAGATGGTGCCAGGCCCCGTACTGGGTCAGATGGTATCAGTCCCTGCCATGTATCCGAGGTCAGACCCCCTTTACCGTCCAGGCCTAGGAGAGCCCTTCCAGGGGTAACCAGGTCTGTGGAGGGGGTAACTGACATCTCAGACCCAGTCGAGTATTCCCCTTCTTCTGATCCTGAGGCACAAATGGACTTTGACTCCCTGGCCGAGAAGGAGTCAAAGGATGAAGCCATGGAGGTTATTCCCATTAATGCCTCTCGTACGTGGCCTCGCCAAACGGCCAGACACCCTAAGGGTGGTCCAGGGCGTAAGATTGTTACAGGCTGTATTACCTGCGGTGCTGTACGCTTATCTGCATCACCCACTGCACTCATAGTGCCAGGTAGCAAGGCCGCAATTATGGAGTCTGGCGATGGGGTCACAACCAAGGAGTTTGGTGGGAAAACTGTTATCATGTTGCCTTTGTCTGACAGTGAAGTTGTCACGCCCGTGGCTGGCAAGCTTCCAGTTAAACCAGTCCCAAGCTGTGTGTCAGCGGTGCCAGAAACCCAGTCAAGCTGTGTGTCAGCGGTGCCAGTCCCAAGCTGTGTCAGCGGTGCCAGAAACCCAGTCAAGCTGTGTGTCAGCGGTGCCAGTCCCAAGCTGTGTGTCAGCGGTGCCAGAAACACAGCCAAGCTGTGTGTCAGCGGTGCCAGTCCCAAGCTGTGTGTCAGCGGTGCCAGTCCCAAGCTGTGTGCCAGTCCCAAGCTATGTGCCAGCGGTGCCAGTCCCGAGCTGTGTGCCAGTACCAAGCTGTGTGTCAGCGGTGCCAGAAACCCAGTCAAGCTGTGTGTCAGCAGTGCCATTCCCAAGCTGTGTGTCAGCGGTGCCAGAAACCCAGTCAAGCTGTGTGTCAGCAGTGCCAGAGCTACATTGCAACACCACTGTACCCATGCCCCACAGAGAGTCCGAGGTTTCCAAACCTCATGGTAAGGCACAGGTAGGCGAGCCTACTCCCACTGTTGCCGTGTCGTGTGGGGGGGTCACCAGTTCTAGATCTCGTTCAAGGAGAAGACGGGAAAAGGTGTCTAACCCTAGTCCCACTGATTCTATGTCCAGTCTAACTGATGCCAAGATCCCCCTACCCTGTCATGTCCCTGAGGGCTATGTGCAGTCGCCCTTTGGACTGGTGTTCAGGAAGGACCACTGGGTTGCCATTCAAAGGAACCCTCATAGACGGGGGCGTCTTGTGGAGGAGGATGACGACTCTGAGTGGGACCTCAAAGGACTTTGGTGACTGGTGTTTGTGATCTGGTTTCCTGATTCTGTCTGTCATGTTTGTTGTTTTAGGTGCTGTGAGCTGGGAAACAGGTAGCGGGTGCAATTGCTCTCTGGGGTGAGCACTCTTGCAAGGTTCAGAGACCAGACCAGTGACTTTTCTTCAAACGGGGGTACATTTATTGCAGCAACCCACAGGTTATACACCACACTGTATATTGCTCAAAATAAACAGTTCAAAAGCAAAGAAAATTCCTAGCCGTGTCCCGGCACTAACTAAACATACAATAGCCCTGACTAACAACCTTTGCAAACCTAGTGTTTGTCAGGCTTCAGAAAACCAACCTTGTGCTCCAGCAGATAGAGACCGTCTGCTCCCCAGACTCCAGAGCGATGTCTGTTTGCCTCACCTGCACTAAATTGCCACTGAGGCAAAGTGCAAAACCAGGTGCTTAGAGGTTCCGGAAGGTGTAAGAGAGAAATCTGGGTGACACATAAACCCCGGACAGGACCTTTCCTTGCTCTCTACATGATGCCCTGTTACATACCCTCCCCCCTTGTTTCAACCCCCTGGGTGGAACACTGTCAGCTACACAAGCGTAGACTCTGGACAGAGCATCTACATTGGCCATTTTTTTACCCGGTCGATGCTTCACAGTGAAGCTGTAGTCCTGCAATGCCAGAAACCAACGATTCACACGTCTATTGGTCTCCTTTTTTAGAGCCATCCATTTGAGGGGAGCATGGTCAGTCACAAGATCAAACTGGCGCCCTAATAAATAATATCTTAAGGCATCCAATGCCCATTTAATAGCCAAACCCTCCTTCTCAATCACTGCATATTTCTGTTCATGATCGTTTAGTTTTCTGCTTAAGTACACTACAGGGTGTTCCTCACCATTATGTACCTGTGACAAAACTGCCCCTAGACCAACATCAGATGCATCAGTTTGGACTACAAAGTCCTTGGAAAAATCAGGGGAGTAGAGGATTGGCTGTGCACAAAGAGCCCTCTTCAGGACCTGGAAAGATTCCTCAGCTTCTGGGGACCATTTGACCATTAACCCTTTCGCTGCTGAGGCTTTTCACACCTCTGTGCTGAGGTCATTTTTACCGGTTTTGCTCATCATGTTTAAACGTGTTTTGAAGGCTTATTTTAGTATATGACCCAGACATATTATATATCTTTCTTTCCGTCAGACTCGATAGATTCATAATATGTTATTATTATATGTATACGTTATGTCATGTCTGTATATTATAACAAAAAATGCAATAAAATATGTATTTTCAATAATTTACAACGTGTAAAGTGGTTTTTTTCACATTTTAACATGCGAGCAATTGCGGTTATATTTTGTATGGGGTGCGCTTGTTAAAAAAATTAGAGATGGGGTCTCGTTACATTTTTTTTGGGGAAAATTACGCGATTTTTAACAAACGCACCGCATCCAAAAATCGTTAGTGCAGCATCATTGTTCACATTATAATTGAAATGGGAACAATATTGCTGCATTAACAAACCAAAAAAAAGAAAAAAAATTTTTTTTTTTTTTTTTTTCATATATTTTTTTTTTTTCATTTTTTTTTTTTACAAAATTTTTCACAGTAGTGTTTGGTATCGTTGGAACGGCCATGCTCTGGCCGATCCAACCATACCAAACTTTAACCCCTAGCTGCCACGGATCGGGAGATAGGGAGTTCCAATGAACTCCCTATCTCCACCGTTGGTGGCAGTTAGGGGTTAACTCTAGGACTGGCGTCATCGTGCTATGCACGATGACGCCAGTCCTCATGGGGGAGTTCCCGGAGGCTTGGCCGACATCCAAGATGTCGCCAGCTCCGGGAAAGGATCACGAACCGGCGCTTTTCAGCGCCGATTCGCGATCCAGCTCCCCAGGGGTTAATGCCAGGCACCATTTGGAAGGGCAGGCTGTGCCCTTCCAAATGGTGCCTGGGTTAACCCCGCAATGCGCCGATCGGGAGGGAGAGAGGTCCGAAGGACCTCCCCCCCTCCCTTTCAGGCGCCTCCTCCGCACATGCGGGGGGGGCACCTGAATTAGGTGTCATCACGCTGCCGCGATGACACCTAATTTCAGCGGCTGCGGTTCCGGATGCTGGGCTGACATCGAGGATGTCAGCCCGCACCGGGGGGCCAGCGATCGGCGGAAACCCGCCGAACGCTGACCTCAAAGGGAGGACGCGCTCAGCGCGTCCTCCGCATACCAGCAGCCATGCGGAGGATGCGCTGAGAGTGTCCTCCGCATTGAAGTGGTTAAATTCTTCCCTTTGGTAAGGTCTGTCAAAGGGGCTGCAAGAGTTGCAAAGTTTGGGATAAACCTCCTGTAGTATCCCGTTATCCAAGGAAAGCTCTGACTTGTTTTTTACTGGTGGGACGTGGCCACTCCTGAATGGCTTCTACTTTGTTTAGCTGGGGTTTTATGACTCCACGCCCAATCGTGTAACCTAAATATTTGGCTTCCTCTAACCCCAGGGCACATTTTTTTGGATTAGCAGTGATACCTGCTCTATGGAGAGTTTCCAAGACAGCTTGGACTCGAGGCAAATGAGATTCCCAGTCAGTGCTATGTACTACAATGTCATCCAAGTATGCTGCAGCATACTGTTGGTGGGGTCTCAAAAGTTTGTCCATAGCTCTCTGAAATGTAGCAGGTGCATTTTGTAATCCAAAAGGCATCTTTTTATATTGAAACGAACCCTCAGGGGTTACGAAGGCCGTCTTCTCCTTGGCACCTTCTGTCAGGGGAATCTGCCAATATCCTTTGGTCAAGTCCAAAGTTGTCAAATAACGAGCTGTGCCCAGTCAGTCTATAAGTTCGTCTACCCGGGGCATAGGATAAGTGTCAAACTTGGTCACTGAATTGAGCTTCCTAAAATCATTGCAAAACCTCCAACTCCCATCTGGCTTTGGGACTAGGACAATGGGACTGGACCAGTCACTACTGGACTCTTCAATGATGTCTAGCTCAAACATTTTCTTCACCTCCCTACTGATGTCTTTCCTCCTTGCCTCAGGAATACGGTAAGGTTTAAGTTTAACCCGTGCCCCTGGTTCAGTAACAATGTCATATTGTGTTACCGACGTCTGACCAGGCAGCTCTGAAAATTTTTCTCGGTTTTTAATTAAAAACTCTCTGACTTCCTGCTTTTGTGACTTAGACAGCGACTCAGCAATTTTTACTTCAGGGACCTGAGGGTGTTCAGTATCCAGCTGGTGGGTTATTGGGATGAACCCAGCAGCTAGCGATACTCTATCTTTCCAGGGCTTTAGCAAGTTCACATGGTATATTTGCTCTGGTTTTCTTTTCCCCGGTTGGTGAATTTTATAATTTACTTCCCCAACTCTTTCTATCACTTCAAAGGGACCCTGCCACTTAGCAAGGAACTTGCTCTCAACTGTGGGAACTAATACCAGCACCCTGTCGCCAGGTGAGAAAATGCGGACTCGAGCATCCCTGTTATATATTCTCTGCTGAGCTGCCTGCGACTGAGCTAAATGCTCTTTTACAATTGGCATTACTACTGTAATTCTGTCCTGCATCTGTGAAATATGCTCAATAATGCTTTTGTGGGTTGTCTTCTCCCCCTCCCAGGTCTCTTTGGCTATGTCCAGAAGTCCCCGAGGGTGTCTCCCATAGAGTAATTCAAATGGAGAGTACCCTGTAGAGGACTGAGGAACTTCTCTGATGGCAAACAGCAGATATGGAAGCAAATAGTCCCAGTTTTTCCCACCCTTGTCAACAACCTTTTTCAGCATGCTTTTTAAGGTTTTATTAAATCGCTCTACTAGTCCATCGGTTTGAGGATGGTATACCGAGGTTCGCAAATGCGTCACCTTAAACAACTTGCACAATTCTTTTGTCACTCGTGACATAAATGGGGTACCTTGGTCCGTCAGAAGGTCCTTAGGGATCCCGACCCAGCTAAACACCTGTAATAACTCCTTAGCTATATTCTTGGCTGATGTCTGGCGTAGGGGAATTGCTTCAGGGTAACAGGTAGCGTAATCCATAATGACCAGGATATACTGATGCCCTGGCAGACTTCGGGAGCGGGCCCACAAGGTCCATAGCAATTCTCTCAAATGGCACCTCGATTATTGGCAAGGGTACTAAGGGACTCCGAAAATGAGGTAGGGGTGCAGACATTTGACAAACCGGACAAGATTTGCAATAGTTTTCAATATCTTTTTGTACCCCAGGCCAGTAAAACCTCTGTAAAACCCTTTCAGTGGTTTTCTCAGTACCTAAATGACCCCCAATAAGTGTCCATGGGCAAGCTCCAATACTACCTTTTTGTACGGTTTGGGGACCACTAATTGCTCAATAATTTCATTGTTCGTTTTATACACACGATATAGCATGTCATCATTACTAATGAAGTAAGGAAAAGAGAGCCTATTCCCTGGGTCAACAGGTTCCCCATTGATCATCATAACATTTTCCCAGGCCCTCACAAGAGTAAGATCCTTCCTCTGCTCACTACCAAAGTTCTCTCTATGAGTGTTAAGATCTGCAACTCTAGAGTAGCTTCAGTTTCAACAGAGGGCTGTCTATCCTCATTGGCTATAGGGCCTTCAGACTCTTCCAATTCTCCTGCCAAAACAGAGAAGAGAAAGTCTGGGGACCCCCAAGAGGGATCCTCTGAATACAACTGCTCTGCAGCATCCATGTATTGAGATTCAGTCTCTGGTTTAGAAACTGTGGCACAGTCTGGGTGTTCCCAGAGTTCCCAAAATTCAGGAAAGTCTCTCCCTATAATTACATCATGCACCAAATGAGGCACAACCCCAACCAAGTGCCTCAGATCACCCCGTGCGGTTCCAAACTTCACAGCTACTATAGGATACTCCGAGTATCACCATGTACACACACTACAGCAACCTTTTTACCCCGGAAGTTCACAGAGTCTATCAATTCAGCCTTAATAAGGGTTACTAAACTTCCAGAGTCCAGCAAAGCTGTAACATGCTTATCATTCACAGTTATTGCACACATGTGTTTTCCCTTTACTGGCACCGCGGTGCATGAAACCGTGGAAAACAAAGACTGCCGTCTTTCCTTGAAAGACAAGTCACACTGCATAGGCTCATCAGTTAATGGACAGTTCGCAGCTAAATGCCCAAGTTCCTGGCACCGAAAACATCTTACATTCCTCAGGTTAGGTCTGCTGACGGGCACTGGTGTTCCCGCTTTGGAATGCCAACCTCCCGGTTTAAATCAGCAGTTTTTCCCTCTGCCTCCTTGCCACGCTCACCACCCACTTTGCCTGGAACAGTCTTACCGATTGCCGAGGGAGGCCTTGGTTTTGGGCGGAAAGTGCATGGGCTCACCGGGGAGGCGATCAAATCCTCAGCTGCAAAGTACCTCTCAACAATCTCCACAAGCTGATCCACCGACTTGGGGTCCCCTTGGGTTACCCACTTTTGCAAGACGATCGGTAAGGATCTTAGGAAGCGATCCATGACTACCCGCTCAATGATCTGTGGCCCTGAGAGGGACTCCGGTTGCAGCCATTTTCGGACCAGGTGGATGAGGTCAAACATCTGTGACTGCGGTGACTTCCCAGCTTGGTAGGACCAGTTGTTAACACGCTGTGCTCGCACTGCCAAAGTAACACCTCGCTGTGCTAGTATCTCCAGCTTGACCTTGTCATAATCCATGGCATCCACAGACTCCAAATCATAATATGCTTTCTGGGATTCACCGGTTAGCAAGGGCGCCAGCAATCCTGCCCACCGTGTCTTAGGCCATGCTTCCCTCTCAGCGGTTCTTTCAAATGTTAACAGGAAGGCCTCTGGACCATCCTCTGCTGTCATCTTGGAAAGGAAGCGACTGACATGGATGGGTGAGGAGTTGTCAGAAGAATCTGCAGCTTGCAGGGGAGACCTCTGTGCCAGAGTCTGTACCACCTCCGTCAGAGTCTTGCGATCGCCTTCAGCAGCAACTGCAAGCTTTTCAAATAACATTTGTGTCTGCTCCTGTACAGCACTGATTTGCTGCTGCGTGTGCGTGTGCAGCACCTGAGTTTGCTTCTGCAGAGCATTTAACATGTCCCGCTGTGTAGCATTAGCCTGTTGCTGTGCTGCATTAGCCAACACCAACTGTTTTAAAACATCCTCCATTTTTTTTTTCTTTTCTTTTTCACTTCAGTAACTGGCCTTTTAAATAGCAGGTTCTTGCGATCACTTGCCCGCATTCTCCACCATATGTGAGCTGGGAAACAGGTAGCGGGTGCAATTGCTTTCTGGGGTGAGCACTCTTGCAAGGTTCAGAGACCAGACCAGTGACTTTTCTTCAAACGGGGGTACATTTATAGCAGCAACCCACAGGTTATACACCACACTGTATATTGCTCAAAATAAACAGTTCAAAAGCAAAGAAAATTCCTAGCCGTGTCCCGGCACTAACTAAACATACAATAGCCCTGACTAACAACCTTTGCAAACCTAGTGTTTGTCAGGCTTCAGAAAACCAACCTTGTGCTCCAGCAGATAGAGACCGTCTGCTCCCCAGACTCCAGAGCGATGTCTGTTTGCCTCACCTGCACTAAATTGCCACTGAGGCAAAGTGCAAAACCAGGTGCTTAGAGGTTCCGGAAGGTGTAAGAGAGAGAAATCTGAGTGACACATAAACCCCGGACAGGACCTTTCCTTGCTCTCTACATGATGCCCTGTTACAGTGCCCTGAGGTCACCTTTTTTGGAGGGGGCTACTGTCACGTTCCCACGTTCCAACCCTGTCTCCCTGCCCTCTGTACCTTATGTCTGTGTTTCCCTGTGCTGCTTCCCTGACATGCAGCTCAGGGTTAAGTTCATTGCTCGTTGAGCTTCTGCTGGTGATATGGGCTGATTACTCCCCTATATAAAGCCATGGGCCCATATCACCATGCTCTTGCATCCTGGTTCACTTCAGCTACAGATTTGTTCCTGAGAGCTCCCTGTTATTTTATCCTAGTTCTTTCTCAGTGTTTCCCCTTATCTGAGTTTTAGGTTTCTGATTGACTTCCTGGTATTGACCCTCTGGCCTGGCTGACGGATTTTCTCTGGTGCTATATCCCCGCTTTGGCTCAAGGTATACGTTTTGGTTTTGACCCCTGGCTTATTCATTGACCACTCTTCTGGACATCCCTAGCGGTTCTGTGCTTATCGTATTATATGTTGTGTATCCCTGTAGACCACGGCTTTTGTTTATTGAAGTCCTTCCCTGCAAGTTATTGAGTATATCTCCTTTAGGTGTCTGTGTTTTTCCCAGGACTCTGCACGGCTACAAGGTAACCTTTTTCCATTAGTGCAGATTCGGTCACTCTAAGGACCGATCTATCAGTATAGGGCTCCTTCGGTATTAGCCGTGCAGAGGTCCCCAGTGTCTTCTGTGGTTTATTTCCTTATCCTGATTGTTGTGTCACGCATCTCTGCATATAGCGGCTTTTCCTCATACCTGGGCCCTACTTGGCGCATGCCAGGTACCGCCATTGTGGCTGATCGTGACAATAACTACACTCTCGTCTGCAATTCCAATTTGCCTATGAGTAATCTACCCACTCGGCACCACTATCTCTGCAGCTACCGCTGGCCCCAATGAGCCCTCTTCACTACACGACATACACACTAGCACTGACTCAGGGCTCTAAGCCCGGTCACAGAAATCTCTCCGCCTCTCCTATTGCCCACGTGGTGAAGCTTTATTTACAAACACTGACTATGACTGTGCAACTCCACGCGGCTCCCTTCCCTCACATACAGACTCTACCCCTTGGTCAACATCCGATCCCCGGGTCCAGACACGCGCTTGCCACTCTGCCCCTTTGCTTGACCGTGCTATATGCGGCGGGTTCGGTATGCTAACGAGACCGTAGCGCGGGTCTCCTTATCCAACTTTGGTCAGACGTTTCCCTTTATACCGGTATTTCCATTTCCATTAGACATACAAACATAGAAGACACTTTACCTATCGCCACGCTGTTCGCTGTTCCTCGGACTCAGGGGTGTCCTAGTGTTCCCGGGCTGGGGGTCCGTTTGAGACGAGATGAGGTCCACTGAACAGGAAATCCTGCTTGGCGCCTGCAGATGTCAGCTCACCTTCAACGGACGCCCAACCAGCGGGATCACTCGCACCTGCAGTCAACCGCTACAGTTTTCAGAAGTCGTTGCCATGCCGGTAAGGGCCCGTATCCCGGCAACGGAGCCCCCAGAAATGTAACCGGAATCAGACGGGTTCACTCAGGACGAGGCCGGACCGGACACGAGCAAGGATTGTCTGAACACGTGTCTCTTCAGGAAAGGCAAACTTTATTGTGATATCACAACAGATGCTCAAACAGGATTCAATCGCAAAGAATGACCCCGAGTCCCTCGTGACATTAGATTTTATATCCCAAATACATAACTAGGTACATCCCAATTAGCCCACCTCCCGGTGACACTATCCCACCCCACGTGGGTTAATACCTCCCTTAGTCTAATACAAAAGAATATTTCATTAATTGGCCGTAAATTTTGCAAACTTTATGTTAGTAGCAATAATTCATGATTAGTCACTCCTACTGTTCCGGGCTGTGCCTGTTTCCCTAGCGCCTTCAACTATTTGTTACAAATGGCACCTGGCCTGATCTCTATACTCCTTTGTATTTCTGCGGGCTCCAATGACCTTGATGTATCTTTCTCTGTGCCTGGAACAGCAGAGATCTCTCTCTCAGCGCTTTAATTGTTTTTCTACTAATCTCAGCACATTCCTAAGTTTCTACGTATGCTTCATTCTAGTTTTAGCTGAAAACCTGCCTAGTTATATACAAGTGAACCAATATTCTGAACAAGATGGTCGCCTGGCTTATAATGGCGGCCATCTTCCAGTCTATTTCCACTACAGCGACCGTGGAGATGCTGCGAGTAGCTGAGTATTAAAGATGGCCGCCGCCATGAAGCAAGTAACAATTCCGTAGAGCAATGTTAATTTTGTGCTTTGGTGAACAAAACCTCAAAATATTATTTTTATTATTTCCCCCTGCACATTGACATATATTACAGTTCAATTTATATATGTTTCAGAAGTAAACATAACGTTTATTCATTAAAAACTATCATTTGTGGTGTGTACAAAACGGAATTGTGTGGACTGCTTTTCTTTACCATATTTTGTCGGAGTGATACGAAAAACAATCGGAATTTTTCATTAAGAAATTGTCGGCCATTTTGGATTCAAAATTCGCATCCAAAGCGTTCAATGACACTGCTGCAGCAAACTGAATTGCTGCGCTGCAGCAATTCAACAGCTGTGGAGGTATTGAACGGGCCTCTGAGGAGCTCAGCCATAAAGTATTCTCCAGGTCTGTCTCGGTACACATGTATCTGGGGTTTGTGTCCGGGTATACATGTATCTGGGGTCTGTGTCTGAGTATACATGTATTTGGGGTCTGTGTCTGAGTATACATGTATCTGGGGTCTGGGTATACATGTATTATTTTATATATGCAGGGGGTGCCAGCATTTTAGTCTGCCGGAGTGCTCAGACACTGAAGAATGCCGGTAGACATACAGGGTTATTCAAAGAGAGGTGAAAACCTTGAGAATGACTGGAGAACCAACTACATAATATTATGGACTTTGTACTACCTCCCATCAATACCACCATCCCCTTACCTCTCATTACCCGGCTTCTGACCCATATGGACTTGCTATTCCTGAGAGGACACTGGGAAGCGCTAAAATAGGACCAAACCCACATCTGTTAAATGTTTAATAACTGTAATTATTTTTTTGTTTCCTCCAAAACAAAAATTAAAGTATAATTGTGGGGAGGGGTTAGGGGCGCTCCAGATTTCTGTGCCTACAAGCTCCTGAATGTAAATCCGTCTCTGATCAGGAACTTCGCATACTTACCTGATCCCATGTTGTTTTCGTTCTATTCCTATTGTGTCTGCTGAGTAAAAAATAAAACAGTTTCTCGTGCCGCATCGAAAGTAGGGGCAGAATCTGTTGCCTTAAAATGTGTTAAAAATGGAACAGAATGTTACAGGATCCACAGCAATAGACCTCTAATGGTAAAGGCAGGGAGCAGGGCCGTAGGAAGGGCGAGGCGAGTGAGGCGCCTGCCTCAGGCACAGCTGTGAAGGGGCACAGCCATGGCTCGAGTCCTGCGGGAACGCTGCAGGAACACAGGTTGTGGGAACCTGCGTTCCCGCAGCTTTCCAGCAGGTCTCGAGCCATGGCTGCGCCGCTTCACAGCTGTGAAGTGCCCAGCCCGAAATGATTGCCGGCGGCCGCTTGCTTCCTGCTTGAACGGCCGCTGACAGGAAGTGTGAGCGGCTGCACTTCCTGTCAGCGGCCGTTCAAGCAGGAAGCAAGCGTCCGCCGCAAGGAGAGGTGAGCTGGGGCAATATCCATGAGACCTGGGGGGCGATATCCATGAGACCTGGGGGGCGATATCCATGAGACATGGGGGCAATATCCATGAGAGATGGGGCAATATCGATGAGACCTGGGGGCACTCCATGAGAGCTGGCTGGGGCATATCCATGAGAGCTGGCTGGGGCATATCCATGAGAGCTGGCTGGGGCATTATCCATGAGAGCTGGCTGGGGCATTATCCATGAGAGCTGGCTGGAGCATTATCCATGAGAGCTGGGGCATATCCATGAGACCTGGGGGCATTATTCATGAGAGCTGGGGCATTATCCTGAGACCTGGGGGTATTGTCCATGAGAGCTGGGGCAATATCCATGAGAGCTGGGGCAATATCCATGAGAGCTGGGGCATATCCATGAGACCTGGGGGCATTATCCATGAGACCTGGGGGCATTGTCCATGAGAGCTGGGGCATTATCCATGAGAGCTGGGGCAATATCCTTGACAGCTGGGGCATTAATATCCATGAGAGCTGGGGCATTATCCATGAGAGCTGGGGCATATATCCATGAGAGCTGGGGCATTATCCATGAGAGCTGGGGCATATATCCATGAGAGCTGGGGCATTATCCATGAGAGCGGGGCATTATCCATGAGAGCTGGGGCATTATCCATGAGAGCTGGGGCATTATCCATGAGACCTGGGGCATTATCCATGAGACCTGGGGCATAGCCATGAGACCTGGCGCATTATCCATGAGAGCAAATATCCATGAGACCTGGGGCATATCCATGAGAGCTGGGGCATTATCCATGAGAGCTGGGGCATTATCCATGAGAGCTGGGGCATATCCATGAGAGCTGGGGCATTATCCATGAGAGCTGGGGCATTATCCATGAGAGCTGGGGCATTATCCATGAGAGCTGGGGCATTATCCATGAGAGCTGGGACAATATCCATGAGCTGGGGCATTATCCATTAGAGCTGGGGCAATATGCATGAGCTGGGGCATATTCATGTGAACTGGGGCAATATATACCCATATGAGCTGGGGTCAATAATATCCATGTGAACTGGGGAAAATAGTCTGGGGGCTCAGTGCTGTGTATATTATTCTGGGGGGGTGTATATTATGCTATATGTTCTTTTGCTATACATGCATGTATTCTGTGTGTACTGTATTTGTACATGTACTAAGTGTGCACTATATATGTAGGGTACAAAGGGTGGTCCGATCCACTGCTTCTGGTCGCAGGGAGCATCCAGGGGCTTAGCACTGTGCCAGTGGTCGGGGACTCTGATTTTTAAAATTATGTGGGGGGGGCACAATTTTCTGTTTTTGCCTCGGGTGCAAAAGGAGCTAGCTAAGGCTCTGGCAGGGAGTCTCTCCGTTTTCAAGTCCCCCTCCCTTTATCATGTCCATCTCCCCACCTCCCTTTTCAGGCCATTTCACCCCACTCAGTTCACATGTTCTCTTCATTCCCCCTCCTCTATTTTAATTTCAGCCCCCTCCTCCATTTTAATTTCATTCCCTCTCCTCCATTTAAATTTCATCCTCCCCTCCTCCATTTTAATTTCATTCCCTCCTCCATTTTAATTTCGTTCCCCCTCCTCCGTTTTAATTTCATTCTCCCCTCCTCCATTTTAATTTTAATCCCCCATCTCCGTTTTAATTTCATCCGCCCTCCTCCATTTTAATTTCATCCTCCCCTCCTCCATTTT
>RXON01003902.1:0-80381 GCA_009667805.1 Leptobrachium leishanense | reverse complement strand
TAGTGCTTAGATATCTAAGCGATACCATTAACACTAGCGTTAGGATTGTAATAGGTCCCAGAGCCGGCTGCTTTATCAATGGGTTTCCCCAGCTGAGCCTTCATTTCTCTGCCGTTTCTGCTTCACGCCCTCGATTTAGTCACGTTACATAAAACGCTATTAAAAAGATATGGGTCACATTTGAGAATAGACAAATGTTTTTTTTAAAACTTTCTTAATGCCTACAGCAGCAGCATCATTAATTGAAAAATCAAAAGAAGAAGTGGCAGTAATGAATAGAAAAGATATGTTAGAGGAAATTGCCTGAACATACGGTGCCTGTTCGGTGCCTGTTCGAGGGCAGTGAAATCCCCATAGAGATGCACTGCTTCGGCTATTCAGAGAGCAACAGCCAGCAATGAAAAGTTGCCGAATTGCCCTGCCATTCGGTGGTTTCATGCGGCAGATTTATTCAGGCGAATCCCATAGGCTTCAATGTTACAAAATATTCCCGTTTTAAACCAATATCTAATAAACCGTTTATTATAATATAATGCAGTAAAGAGTCTCTTTATTTATAGATTTTTTTAGGATATTTTAAGCATTTTTCGGGATTTTGTTTTTTTAAAAAAAAAAAGTTTTTTTTTAAAAAAAAAGTTTTTTTTAAATTTTTTTTAACTTTACTTATTTTTTCTGTAACAGCCCTTTTTATTATCATTCATTGGATCTTATATGTAAATTTCAGACATTTTCGCTCAGTAGTTTCTTTGCAAACAGTGTTTCACTTTTCAAACATTCAAGCAAACTGTTTTTCTAATTTATTCACTCCACTCTGCGGTGTGATTGGTTTTTCCGGCGTCTTCGCTGCGTGTGATCGGCTCCTGCTCGGGTTTTTCGGCAGGTTAATCCAGATGTTTTTGCGGGTTTCGGTGTGCATTCGCCGGGTTTTGCGGTGAGTTTTCGTTGGGTTTGCGGCGGCCTATCCCTGCAATTCAGAGACCCTGTGGTGCTTGCTGAATACACCGCAGGGTCGCCGAAATGGGATCAGCAAAACGAACCGAATTGAAGAGAAGGAAAAGTCACTGAACGTGCGGTGACTTTTCGATTCTCTTTGAATAACCCTGTATGTATGTGTACCTCTCCATTGTAATAGTTGTGGCTTATTTAAATTCGAGGAATTTTTAAGTATAGGGATAGATCTAGTGGAACCCGATTGGAGAGGGGGGGGATATGGTGATAAAATTAACGAAAAGAGAAACTGAGTGGATCTGTAAGTTGGGCACTCTGGAAGGGAAAGGGTTAAATAACGAGCTAGATATATTGGCATTTATGGACTAGGTGTCATGCCTGCTAGTGCTCCTGCAGTGCGGCCTTCCCAACAGAGAGGGCGCCAGTCTCTGAATCAGGCCACTTTGATTGCCGCACCTGGTCAGGGATCTAGGCCTTTAAATATCAGTCACTGACTGTACTCTGGGCCCTGACGTGGTTATTTCTAGCCCTCAGCACGTGTCTATACTTCTGCATATTGGTTTTCTGGTTTGACTTCTGGCTTGTATATTGACTGTGATTTCTGTGATTATCCCTTGGTATATGTTTATCTCGTGTACCGACCTCTGGCTTGTTATTACTATGATATCTCTCCTGTCCCTGATCTGTACTTCTATGTATTTTAGATTAGTACCTGGCCATTCTAAGGACCAGCTTCTCAGATTAGGGTTTTTTCTTGCCTTTCTGGGTTCTGTCTGCGTGCTGGGTGACTCTATATCCTTACATTACGTCAGGGCCATGACCCTGCAGACATTGCCCAGCAGTTTGCTGCTTGCTGTTCCCATATAAGGGAGGCTGATGACAAGATGTATCATTTAGCAATTTTGCTGGAAACGCTCTTGGAGAATACAGATTGCGTGCAGTCTCCCTCACCTGCTCCTATAACCCATTCTGACACTTCTATGGTTAAATACACTGTTCCAGTGCAAATGTTGCCCTCTGTTACTTTCAGTGGTGAGGCTGCTGCATGCAGAGGATTTCTGAATCAAATTGATGTATGTTTTGAATTAAAACCTCATGTGTATAACTGACAGAGCTAAAGTATGTTTTCTTTTTAACCATCTCAGAGACAAGGCCTTAGACTGGGCTACTGCATTATGGGAGTCTAAAAATCCCATAATAAATAACTACGAGGAATTTTTTACCACCTTAAAAAGTGTGTTTAACCCTTCCAGAAAAACAAATTCTGCTATTAAACGGTTAATGAGGTTAAGTCAGGGAGACAGAACTGTGTTGGAATACGCTGTTGATTTTCAGACACTTGCTGCCAAGGTTAATTGGGATAATGAAACTCTGGTGTCCTGTTTTCTGGAGGGTTTGTCTGACTCGTTAACCCTTGCTAATACAGCAAGAGATCTTCCTGGGAATCTGAATGATCTAATTCCTTTCTGTATGGAGATGGAAGACCAAATCAGGGACATGTGTAAAACAAAAGCGCAACCTAATAGGTTAATGTCGTGTGTGTCTCCAGAGTTTAAACCTGCTGCATCTGACAACCCTGTACCTCAACCAATGCAGTCTGGAGAGATTAAACCGTCAGAGGAGAGGGGACTGGTATCAGAGGTTATGACATTGTCTCCTTCTGTCTATAAAAAGCGATGTTACTTTACTATTATGATTGAGGTGGGTTCCTCCATTATTCAGGTAGATGCACTTCTTGATTCAGGGGCAGAGGACAATTTTATGGACACCACTTTTGCATTGGAGAAAGGGATTCCCTGTGTGGAAAAAAACCCACCTATAGCTATTCGTGCTATAGATGGCAGACCCCTTTCCAACCCATATATTTCTAAGGAGACCAGTCCTATTCCATGTCTGTAGGAGTTCTCCATAAAGAGACTGTGGTATGCCAACTCCTATCATCTCCTTCAAATCCTGTTGTTTTGGGGTATCCTTGGCTACAAAAACACAATCCAGTCATAGACTGGAGAAGAAACACTGTTCTGTCATGGAGCAAGTCTTGTTTTGATTCATGCATGATTCCTGTCAAGTCTGTGCAAACCATAAATATACCCACTGCTGCTCCTTTATCTGTATTGGTTCCTATACATTATGAGGAGGTCAGGGAGGTTTTCAACAAAGGAGGGGCTGAGACTTTACCTGAGCATAGACCCTATGATTGTGCTATTAATCTTCTTCCTGGCACTTTTCCTCCCAAGGGACGAGTGTATCCTCTGTCTCAACATGAGAACCTCATATTGGAGGAGTACATAAAGGATTCCCTTGCTAAGGGCTTCATAAGGAAATCCACATCTCCTGCTGGGTTCTTTTTTGTCTCTAAGAAAGAAGGGGACTTAAGACCTTGCATAGACTATAGAGGATTAAATAAAATAACTGTGAAAAATGCCTATCCCATTCCATTGATTGCTGAACTCTTTGACAGGTTAAAAGGTTCCCAGATCTTTTCTAAGCTTGACTTAAGAAGCGCGTATAACTTAGTGCGTATTAAAGATGGTGATGAATGGAAAACCGCTTTCAATACCAGATCTGGTCACTACGAGTACCTTGTAATGCCCTTTGGGCTATGTAACGCTCCAGCTGTGTTCCAGGATTTTATAAATGATGTTTTGCGTGATTTCATACACGACTGTGTCATTGTGTATTTGGATGATATACTTATTTACTCACCTGATATCGCTACTCACCACTTGCAGGTTAAAAAGGTTCTTCAGACGTTGTTGAACAATGGCCTTTACTGTAAATTGGAGAAGTGTCTCTTTGACCAACCTAAGTTAGCATTTCTGGGTTATGTCATTTCCGAAGAAGGATTTTCCATGGACCCGGCTAAACTTACTGCTGTTACTGACTGGCAATGTCCTATAGGGCTAAAAGCTATTCAGAGATTCATAGGGTTCGCCAACTATTACCGCAGATTCATACTCAATTTCTCCACAATACTGGCACCCATTACCAATATGACCAAGAGGGGAGCTAATACCCGTATTTGGTCCCCTGAAGCCGTTAAAGCCTTTGAGACTCTTAAAGAGGCTTTTTCTACGGCCCCTATACTAGTCCACCCTGATCCAAGGAAGCCTTTCATCCTAGAGGTAGATGCCTCTGAGACAGAAGTAGGAGCTGTTCTCTCCCAAAGAGAATCCCCTGACCAACCACTCAAGCCTTGTGGCTTCTTTTCCAACAAATTATCTAGTGGTTTAAAGGAACTATGATATCGGTAACCGAGAACTCCTGGCTATCATTTCTGCTTTGAAGGAGTGGAGACACCTACTTGAAGGAGCTCCTACTCCCACTATGATTCTGACTGACCATAAAAACCTGACCTTTATTGCCGATGCCAAAAGACTGTCATCCCGTCAAGCCCGGTGGTCTATGTTTTTGAGTCACTTCAATTACATAATCACCTATAGGCCCGGTAACAGAGATGCTAAGGCAGACGCGCTTTCCAGGCAATTTGAGGTCACAGAACAGCAAGATAGACCAGTTGAGTCGATTGTTCCTCTGGAGAGAGTAGTGGCAGCTACTCATCTCACCCTTACTTCTACACTCCTTACTCGTATCCAAGCTATGCAAAGTACAGCTCCCCCTGAGACTCCTTCTGACACAGTTGTTTGTTCCTGACGGAGAAAGAAAGGAACTACTCTCATGTTATCATGCCTCCAGGCCAGCCGGTCATCCTGGTATAAAAAGGACATTGTCAGCCCTTACACCGATGTACTGGTGGCCAGACATTGCCAAGGATGTGAGGGAATATGTACAGGCATGTGTGGTATGTGCACAATCCAAAGCCTCTACTCAATGTCCTGCAGGGCTATTGCAACCACTAGCCATCCCTGACAAACCGTGGTCACATATTTCTATGGATTTCAAAGTAGATTTGCCACCTTCTGAGGGGCATACAGTGATTTTGACCATTGTTGATCGCTTTACTAAAATGGTTCATCTGGTTCCTCTCAAGAAACTGCCAACATCTAAAGGTCTAGCCAACATATTTGCCAAAGAGGTATTCAGACTGCATGGTTTGCCTCATGAAATTGTCTCTGATCAAGGTCCCCAGTTCATTTCTAGATTTTGGCGAATTTTCTGTTCACAGTTGGGCATTAAAGTATCATTTTCTTCTGCTTATCACCCACAGTCCAATGGAGCTGCCGAACGTGCTAATCAGTCTAGTGAGAACTACATTCGTAGCTTCTCTTCTCAAGGGCAGGATGATTGGGTTTCTTTACTTCCTTGGGCTGAATTTGCTCTGAACAGTAATGTGAATGCTTCGTCTGGTCACTCCCCGTTTTATGTTGCCCATGGTTTCCAGCCTACCTTTTTGCCATCCCCTAGTGCTGACACTGGTCTTCCTGACTTGGACTCCTATGTTCAGTCTCTTCATAAAGTGTGGACTTTGGTACGTTCCAACCTCTGTCACGCTGCAGTCCAACAGAGGACCTATGCAGATAGGCATAGGCGGATGGGTCCTTCCTATGTTCCAGGCCAGAGAGTCTGGTTGTCTACCCGTAACATTAAGTTACGTGTGCCATCGATGAAATTTGCTCCGCGGTACATTGGTCCATTCAAGGTCCTAAGACGTATCAACGACGTCAGTTATGCGCTGGACCTACCTCGTACCCTCCGTATGCCGAATACCTTTCACACCTCCTTGTTGAAGCCCCTTCTGTGCAATCGGTTCACCACTGTCATTCCTCGACCTTGTCCTGTACTGGTTCAGGGACAAGAAGAATTTGAGGTCCAGTCCATTGTTGATTCCCGTCATTCCCGTGGTGGTCTTCAATATTTGGTGCACTGGAGAGGGTATGGCCCGGAGCAATGCTCATGGGTTCCGATTTCTGATCTCCATGCTCCCCGTCTGGTCCATGCCTTTCACCGCTCTCATCCCACTGCCCCGGGATCTCGGCACCCAGACGTCACTCGTGGAGGGGGGGGGGGGCGGTACTGTCATGCCTGCTAGTGCTCCTGCAGTGCGGCCTTCCCAACAGAGAGGGCGCCAGTCTCTGAATCAAGCCACTTTGAATGCCGCACCTGGTCAGGGATCTAGGCCTTTAAATATCAGTCACTGACTGTGCTCTGGGCCCTGACGTGGTTATTTCTAGCCCTCAGCATGTGTCTATACTTCTGCATATTGGTTTTCTGGTTTGACTTCTGGCTTGTATATTGACTGTGTTTTCTGTGATTATCCCTTGGCATATGTTTATCTCGTGTACCGACCTCTGGCTTGTTATTACTATGATATCTCTCCTGTCCCTGATCTGTACTTCTATGTATTTTAGATTAGTACCTGCCCATTCTAAGGACCAGCTTCTCAGATTAGGGTTTTTCCTTGCCTTTCTGGGTTTTGTGTGCGTGCTGGGTGACTCTATATCCTTACACTAGGTTGGTTTTTGTTCTCTAAGTTTTAGTATTTTAAATAGATGAATGTAAATGTAACAATCAGGTTGTTATGTTTTTTATAGTTTGTGTTTTCTATCCTAATGATATTAATATTTTTGCTATGTTTACTCCCCAGGGCGTTTATACCATTGAAGAAATTTATGTGTTTTAAAATGCACGATAGAAATATATATTGTATGCGTGTGTGTATACTATCAAAGGATGTTTTTATATATGTAGTATACGAAATGGATTGTTTAATATAGGTATTGCTGTTGTGGCAGAAACAAATTTGTATGAAAAGACTTTATGTTTTTACGCATGCGCAACATGTAGAAAACCGTTTACCTATACGTTGTGGTGGAAGTGATATAATTTGTATGAAGGGTTTAGGCTAGGGTCAGACGAACGCATTTTTCGCGTTGTCCGTGAAAAAGGGCGTTCGAACGAATGGACGTATTTTTTCACGGAATACACGATAGCGGTCAGACGATGTGCATTTGCGTCCGTGATTTTGTACGGATCATCAATAAAAGCCTTTTTGCATCTGGACATTATGTTGGCCGGACATTAGCAGCGTCTGACGTCTCCTAATCACGCACACACGCCGCTAGCGGACGCAGCGCACTCTGTACGTCAGTACAAGCGGTATCACGTTCTCGAAAAAAATGCGTTTGTTTGCCGCTTGCTTTGCATGGCCGCACTTTAGTGTGGCCGTACTTCGTGCATTGCCTGTCATTGGCCGTCATTTGCTGCTACTACGGCCGTGATAAAGTGCGGCTGCACGCGCGTTCGCACTGCGTTCGTCTGACCTTAGCCTTAATTATACGGAGGCGTGATGTTAAAGGGAATCCCCATATTGAAGCTGTGATTGGGTGAGACCTTGAAAACTTCAGCTGTTGAGTTTTTGATCCGTTGTTGAAGATGTTTAAAGCTTGGAAAAGAAGGACTGAGACATTCCAAATTTTACTCCTGATGAAGTGGGTCAGACGTGCCCATGAAACACGTCGAGTGGACTTTTAAAGAGGATTCTAACATCCGACGGTATGCTCGGAGACCCCGGGAAGAAATCGATCCGTGGAAGTCTGGGACCTTTGAAGATGGATCCTGGACGATCTCGGACATGAATTGCGGGAGGTCTGAGCCATTGCGTCATATGTTCATATGAACATTTTGTTATGTGCTTTGGAAAGTGTGAGTTTGTTTTTTGTTGAAGTTTTTATAGAATTTTTATTAAAATACTAACAATGTACCATTTTTATGATTTTATTCCAGATCAAAGTAAAGACGGGATAAAGATCTGGTGATCCAACTAATCGGTACCAATTTATTGTA
This sequence comes from Leptobrachium leishanense, assembly GCA_009667805.1. Taxonomy (NCBI): domain Eukaryota; kingdom Metazoa; phylum Chordata; class Amphibia; order Anura; family Megophryidae; genus Leptobrachium; species Leptobrachium leishanense. The sequence continues at coordinate 72,689 of RXON01003902.1, read as the reverse complement.
TGCACGACTTGCGCCAGTGTTCTTTTTATTGTTGACATTTCATACATTCATTGTGTTTGTGTTGTTGTGTAGTTGTGTCATTGTTATTATTGTATGAACATATGACACTTTTGCGTGTTTCATGTTTCGGGGCGGCCGTCACAAACATTACTTTCACTGTTTCAGGAATCATAGTCAAAATATCACAAAGTATAAACACCACGAGGTGACGCGTAACCGGGCAGACTCTTTCCCGGTGCTGCAGGATGCGGATCAGCATCCTATCCCAGAACTCTGCAGAGAAACACATGATCCGGCACATTAATGTGATTTTATTAGGGAAGTGGTCGCTGCGTTTCAGCCCATTTAAGGTGTTAATAGTTTTAGTGACCCCTCCCCTATATAATAACATTATTGGGGCGCGCGGCATCGGTTCCCACGCTTCCCAAACTGGAGAAACTGGCGCATAATTTCCTTCTTTATAGTTTCTTTACATTTTCACAGAAAGGGCGGAAATTTCCCCTCAGGTTTTAGTTTTCCGTTGTCAGTTTCCAGTCGCAGTGTTTTCTGTTCAGGAGATTCCAGGGATTTATGCTTCACTGTAGCCATTAATATATATTTCTCTTTATCCTTTTTGCCCCCATAGTATTCACACGCGCTGATCACACTGCAGGTCCCGTCTGGGTTTCTCCAGATGCCAAAGCAGTAGGGGTTCAGCGTCTGCCATTGATCTCCAGAAGATTCCGCTCTCTGTCTCCATGATATGTCGATGTCCCCGGGGTAGAATCCGTCCACTTTCAACTCAAACATTCCCTCCTTGGATAGAGTAATATCTGATATCTGGGGTTTCTTCGTATATTCTGTTTGTAGGAGATAAAGTGTCGTCAGTCAGTGAATCAATGTGCGGCGTTATCACACAACTACACAATAAAACAACACATAATGAAGTGATCTGCGGCGTCTCCAGTGACAGCTTAAATGTAAAAGTTATTATTATGGCAAACTAAGATTTTTTAAATGCAAACGTTTTGATCCCTATTCCTTCCCTAATGCTAAAGTGTCGCGGCTAACGGGGGATAATGTGCGTCTGCAGGTTTCCTCGTAGCGTCCCCATTTTAGCATTAGATTCTGGGGTAGGCGCCACCTCGGCTCCTTGTCCCGGAATGAAGCGCATTCTGCACCACTGCCTGCATCACCTACTAGAGTACATAGGACTCCATGGAGGGTTGCGCTACTGGGCGCGAGCCCTGCGCGATCTCACTCTCGCGGAGTGATCACGGAGGGAGACTGGGAATTATTTGTCCCCAGTCTCACTCTGCTCCCGGCAGCCAGGAGAAGCAGCGGCGGGTCGGGCCCCCGACGAGAGGTGAGTATCAGATTTATTGGGGGGGGGGTTATTGGGTGTTAAATGATTCTGCAGAAGTGATATCATGTAGCACCAGCTTTTAGAAGGGGATAATATTTTGGTTAATCCATCGCTGCGGTAATTAGCGTTTAGCACTTTGTAATACCTCACTTATCCTAACGCTGATTACTGATTACGCATCCTATACTTAACATGGGCAGCGCAAAGTACAGTAAGTTCGCGCAAACTCATGTAAAATACCGATGCGCTAACTGGTTACAAATGGGTTTAGTGTGAGGAATGTAATATGGGGGTCTGCATTAAACTGCCTTACCCTAGCTCTAATGCTTACACGTCCGAACGCTAACTTTGCAATATGGGCCTTTTTTTTTATATAAACAATTTTATGCAAAATAAGTTTTTTTTGTAAAAAAACTTACCTAATTTTGCATTAAAAAAAAGTTTATATAAAAAAGCTAACTTTAGCACTGGGATATGTTAGAGTTAACGCCAGGTTAAGTGACTTTAACGCATGCAGAGGAGACAAATAGTCCACAGTCTCCTTTCGAGATCACTGCACGACACTGTGCGATGTCACGAGAGCGAGATCAGGCAGGTCTCGCGGCCCGACAGCACAACCCCCCCATGGAGTCTTATGGACTCCAGGAGGTGATACTCGCTGTGGCGCGGAGGTATCATGGGTGGTAGCGCTGCATAGCGGGGCACGCTACTGAATTAGCGCCTGCCTTGGAATATGGTGCTAAAATGGGGACGCTACGGGGAGACCTGCAGGCACAGGTTTTCTCGGTCAGCGTCCCCGTTTCATCGCCTAGAACGGAATAGGGCCCTAAATTTCTGCCATAATAATTATTTCTACTAACAAAATCATTTTTACATTTAAACACTAACAATACATTAAATAATTTTATAATTAAATAATTTTATATAAAATTTATACATTTTTTTATTGTGGACGGGCTTTAATGTTATTCACTTTCTGAGATCTGACGGCTTGGAACTTCCTGCCCTTAGTCAGATTTGTATTTGGAATCGTGCAAATAAATGAATGTTTTGGGTTTAGGAATATAACAAAATAACACAGGGGTTAATCACAAAGTGCCGGTGTTTGCCGGTGTTTGCCTGTGTTTGCCGGTGTTTGCCGGTGTTGCAAAAGTGACAGGAGAAGCTTCACAGTAAAGTTTGCCCTGTTAGTTTCCCGCTTTCAGTTTTGTGAAATGCCGGCATTTGTTGGTGCTGCAATAGTATTTGTTTGTAACTCCGGCGTTTCGTGATTAACCCCTTATATAAAGTTATTTGACGCTCTGTGGATCAGGGGAAACAGTATGTGCTTCTGCAGGTCACCCACCTGTCAGTAAAGGTCTCGTCCTCTTCTCTATCGGCTCCTCCAGGGTGGGATGTGTCACTCGGCAGATGAATTCTGCTCCTCGGTCTCTTTCTGGGTGTGGAGTAAATGTCAGACGAGTCACTTGGGTAAATGTTTTATCCGTCGCTTTATTTGAATCAGTACATGGGACTTTATAATCCCTGTCCAGGAGTTTAATCTCAGACTCGTTTCCCTTTTCCTTCTTAATCCATTGCACAGACAGAGAATCAGGGAAATACCCGGAGATCTTACAGCTCAGGGCGACTTCTTTACCAGCTTCCAGTTTGGGGATGATTATATCTTCCATCACTGGACGCCAGGGGAAATCTGCAAGAAGAAGACACCAAGCATCAACACTCTCACATCTCAGAATATCTACAGGACCGGGCAAATAGGCTGGAAAACCTATGACATCATTGAGTAACCTATAATAGATAGTGGTGACATCATCGTGCGAGAAGCACCTGAGAGGAGGATAGAGAATGGTTGAGTTGGTTTGGAGGTTGGAAGCTGTGGGAGCAGCAAAGCAGACAGTGAAGATCAGATGATGGGGAATAGAAATATAAGAAATGTGACGACTCAATAGATCATATAAAATAATATACAAATAATGGAATGAAAGGAAAACTGATAGAGGAGAAAAGAACAACTCAGTGTGTCACATCTTAGAAAGGGCTACAACTGCAGGAGCAGAGGCTACATAAATGTAACTGGGAAAAGGGGGAGGGGGGGCTCCTAAACATGGACTGAGCTATACAGAGCAAAATGCAAGGGGGGGGGGTAATATAAGGCGACATCTCATATTCATACAGCATTACCAAACCACCAGAGCAGAGCAGGACACACACAGTATTTCCATAGTATAATAATGTTAGTGTAAGTGTGAGCAGAGCAGGACACACGGCGTATCTCCTCACCTCTCCCCGTCCAGGATCTCACTTCAGGGACATCCAGAGATTCGTGTTTCCATTGTACAGATACTGTATACTGAGGATTGATAAAAAAGGTCCCTGGAACGGAGCACTCGCTGGAGACATTGAAGGTTTGATCCTTTCCACGTGTCACTGTGTTTGTGGATAATAATACATATCTGGATTTTCCCTCTTCCATGTTCCATGTGATTTCCATCTCTTTGGGATAAAAACCCTGTAAGTTTAAGTAAAACTGAACTCGGGAATTATCCCCCAGTGTCATCTCTATGGGCTCAACCAGATGTGGCTTCGCTGAAAAAAAATTTACATTAACATTAATTAACAGACGTTTCTTAATTCATGAAAATACTTTCATATACATTGAGTGGGCAGATTATTATGACCTCCTGACTTTTTATGCAAATTAGCTGTAATTTGGCGCTGAAGTTGCTCGAGGATCAGACCATTATAAATAGGGAAGTGCGTTGTTTACCACGACACTAGAAGTGATTTATTTTCTGCAGATATGGGTAGGCAACGCGATTTAACAGCCTTTGAACGTGGGATGATTGTTGGCGCTCGGAGCCATGGAGCGAGTATCAGCAGGGATATTACAGGGAGTTTTTTTGTGACTGTCACAGCACATAACATGGCATGAAGGGGTTAATAAACTCACCCATTACTCTGAGTTTCCCAGTTCTGGTCTCTATGTGTGTCTTCATACTGGGGTGCTGCACCCTGCAAATGTATTCCACCCCCTGGTGAGTCTCCAGGCTGAGGCGGTCGGTCAGGATTGTGGAGCAGCTGTATGTTACATCAGATTCTCTCTTGCTCTTCATATGAAACATATTTTCAGGCAGTGAGGTCTCCTCTTCACTCCCATCCTTTATAATCAGCCAATTCACTGTCAGCGCATCCGGGAAATACTCTGAGATTTTACATTCCAGATCTATGGGGGAGCCGTGAAATAGCCGGGGCGTCTGTATGGCTTCTACAACTGGAATCCGGAGGAAATCTGTGAAAAGACAGAAGAGACGACCCTGATACAACAATCCACAACATGATACAGTTTGAATGATAATATAGGAGAAATAAAACATTATCTAATTAAATACAGCTTTTTCTCTTGTCATTAATCTATCAGTTTTCTACTTAAGACATGGATCATTCTTGTTACAGCATTTGGTTTATAATGTTGTGAGACTTTCATATTAAAAGTAAAACAAGTCCGTGTTATTGTCCCCTCACCTAGATCCAGTATAGACATCTCTGTGGATTGGGGTTGGTCCATAGATCCATGCTCCCATGTTACTCGCACTTTACATGTCGGGTCTGTGAATACGTTTTCAGAGATTCTGGCTTCGCTGCAAACTGAGAATATGAGAGGAGAATGTTCTACAAGCTGTTCTTCAGATGATATGATTTCCTGACGCTCCCCTGTTACGCAGGTCCAGAGAATCTGGATATCTCTGGGGTAAAAACCATCCAAGCGGAGGGAGTAGAGAATCTCTCCGGAGACACAGAGGCTCGGCTTTACCGGATCCACCAGCCTGGGTTTGGCTGAAATGAAATAAACTGATTGAGTTGCTTTATTGTGTAATAATTGTAATAAAGAACACAATAACTGACTGGGTAAAGTTTCCTGTGTTATAACAACACAACATCTTATGATCTTCATTAGGAATGAGCTGTTCGGGTTCGGGGTGTTCCGGGTGTTCGCCGCATCTTCGACCACAATGGACCACAATGCATTTTCCCACTGCCTGAAGCTCGTAATTGGCTACAGCCTTGCACCTGACCACAGGTCTGGTGCAAGACTGGTTGAACACTATGCCAATCACCGCTCAGAGTCCTGATTGGGCAAATTTTGCCCAATCATGGGCTCACAGAGCTAAGTCCCGCAGCACACTATATAAGGTTTCAACGCGTCGATTCTGCACGCATTTCAGAGGAGATTTCAAAGAAGATAGTTGTGTGTTGTTACTGCCAGTCTGCACGCTACTGGGGGGGTCTGGGGGGGTCTCATGTCGACCAAATATCAGGGAATTTAGGTGATGTGTGTCTTGTCACTGTGCCGCAAGTTTTTTTGGGGGTTTACAACTTTATTTTAAACATTTGTGAATTGAGGTGATTTTCTGGGTCTTGTCACTGTGCCAGCAAGTCTTTTTGGGTCTCATTTATACCAAATATCTTTGAATTTAGGTGATGTGTGTCTTGTCACTGTGCAGCAAGTTTTTTTGGGGGTTTACAACTTTATTTAAAACATTTGTGAATTGAGGTGATTTTCTGGGTCTTGTCACTGTACCAGCAAATCTTTTTGGGGCTCACTAATTTCTTTAAAACACTTGGGAATTAAGGTGATCTTCTGTGTCTCGTCACACAGCCAGCAATTTTTTTTGGGGCTCACTAATTTCTTTAAAACACTTGGGAATTAAGGTGATCTGTGTCTCGTCATACAAAAAGTACACGCTGTATTTTGGGGCTCACTATTTCTTTTAAAACACTTGGAATTAAGGTGATCTTCTGTGTCTCGTCACACAGCCAGCAAGTTTTTTTGGGGCTCACTAATTTCTTTAAAACACTTGGGAATTAAGGTGATCTGTGTCTCGTTACAACAGTACCATGCTGTAATTTGGGGCTCACTAATTTCTTTAAAACACTTGGGAATTAGGTGATCTGTGTCTCGTCATACAAAAAGTACCATGCTGTATTTTGGGGCTCACTGATTTCTTTAAAACACTTGGGAATTAAGGTGATCTGTGTCTCGTCATACAAAAAGTACCACGCTGTATTTTGGGGCTCACTAATTTCTTTAAAACACTTGGGAATTAAGGTGATCTTCTGTGTCTCGTCACACAGCCAGCAAGTTTTTTTGGGGCTCACTAATTTCTTTAAAACACTTGGGAATTAAGGTGATCTGTGTCTCGTCATACAAACAGTACCACGCTGTAATTTGGGGCTCACTAATTTCTTTAAAACACTTGGGAATTAAGGTGATCTGTGTCTCGTCATACAAAAAGTACCATGCTGTATTTTGGGGCTCACTGATTTCTTTAAAACGCTTGTGAATCAAGGTGATCTTCTGCGTCTCGTCACACAGCCAGCAAGTTTTTTTGGGGCTCACTAATTTCTTTAAAACACTTGGGAATTAAGGTGATCTGTGTCTCATCATACAAAAAGTACCACGCTGTATTTTGGGGCTCACTAATTTCTTTAAAACGCTTGTGAATCAAGGTGATCTTCTGCGTCTCGTCACACAGCCAGCAAGTTTTTTTGGGGCTCACTAATTTATTTAAAACATTTGTGAATTAAGGTGATCTGTCTCTTGTCACTGGCTGCCAGCTATCAGTGTGTCTCACTGAGTTATACCAGAGTTATTTAAATCTTTATACCATAGCATTTTTACACGCAAACGTAAAAAAGTGCGTCCGAACGCATTGATGTATTTTTTCACGGAATATGCGAAAACGATCATACGATGCGCATTTTCGTGCGTGATGTTTACGAATCCAAACCAGGAAACCTTTTGCGTCTGGACGTTATGTTGGCCGGACACGAGCAGGGTCTGACGTCTCCAAATCACACACACACACCGCTAGCAGGCGCAGCGCACTCTGTACGTCCGTACTAGCGGTTCTGCGTTCTCGAAAAAATGCGTTCATTTTCCACTTGCGTTGCGCGGCCGGACTTTCGTGCGACCGTACTTTGTATATTGGCTGTCATTGCCCGTCATTTGCTGCTAGTGCGGCCGTGAATAAGTGCGCCAGAGCGCACGTTAAAAGTGCGCTGGTCTGAACCTAGCCTTAAGCAGCAGCAACATACAGAGGACTTGGTGAATTGGCTAACCAGGCCATCCTCATCCTCCGAGTTCTCTGCCAGCCAGGCTTCTAGTGCTTTACAGTCCACCTCAGCTGCCAAAGCATGTAATGCAGCCTCCATGTCCACAGCTACTCCTGCCGTAGCCTCGCTATCACACACGGAGGAGTCAGTTGAATTGTTTGACTACAATGACAGTGACATGCTGCTTGAGGATGCCCAGCAAGTACAGTGCTCTGATTCAATCTCTGAGGTTGAGCAAGGGAGTATAATCAACCTAGAGGAATGGGGTGCCAGTGATGACACACAAATAACTGGCACTCATGTTACCCCAGCAGCTGCAGCATACCGCCAAGTTGGCTCCAGTGATGAGGAGATAGGGGGTGAAGATGACATTGATGATGATGAGGTCACTGACTCCACCTGGGTGCCAGATTGAACTGAGGAATCAAGTGAGGAGGAGGGGGAGGAGGAGGCACAGCAAACACAAGGCACAACATCCTCTGTGACCAACCGTAGCACTAGCCAGTCCAAGGCATCACATGTCAGAGCTGCTCCGGTGCATAGCGCTGTTGTCTCAAAGAACACATGCAGGAACTCTGCTGTCTGGGAGTTCTTTAAGAAATGTGCAGCAGACCCCACCGTTGCTATTTGTAATCTATGTCAGAGGAGGCTGAAGCGTGGGATAAACACCGACTCTTGGGGACCACGTGCTTGAGGCGACATATGAACAAGTGCCACACATCCCGTTGGAGCAAAACTTTGCATAGGTCCTCCTCCTCATCTGTCTCTACCCACACTGTATGCCCTGCCATGCAATTGCCTACAACCTCCACCAACAGGGATGATGCTACAGTAATGGATGTACCAGCAGGTCCTTCCTCACAATGTGACATCATCCCAGTAGCTGAAAATTTATGCAGTCAGATTACGTTGCCGCAGCTGCTGCAGCGAAAGAAAAACTATAGTCCAAACATCCCAAGCACAGCGTCTAAATGCCAAGCTTAGCAAAATTACTCGCATTGCAGCTGCTGCCTTTCCAGCTGGTGGACTCTGCTCCCTTCTGTGAATTTGCTGAATGCGCTGTACCACAGTGGCAGGTTCCAAAACGCCATTACTTTTCACGCAAGGCATTCCAGCACTATACCAGCACGTGGAAGACAATGTTATCCAGTCATTGGGAAAGGCAGTCAGCAGCAAGGTGCATGTGACTTTAGACACGTGGTCCAGCAAGCATGGACAGGGTCATTACATTTCCTTCACGGCACACTGGGTAACTCTGATTGCAGCTGGGAGGGATCCAAGACGGGGCTCTGTGCTGGAGCTTGTTCATCTACCACGCCTCCAGAAAAGCTGCTTGTATGAGGTCTGTCTGCTCCACCACCACCACCTCTCCCTCTTCCTCCTCCTCCTCATCCTCCTCCTTCTCTGTCTCTAGCAAAGTAGCAGTTAAACCGACGCCTGTCAGGGTCTACGCAATGGCTCAAGCAAAAAGATGCCATACTGTGCTTGAGCTGATTTGTTTAGGGGACAGGAGCCACACCGGGCCAGAAATTCTGTCAGCTCTGCAGGGGCAGGTGCAGAGATGGTTTACACCACACCAGCTTGAGCTGGGAATGATCGTCTGCGATAATGGCAGCAACCTTCTCTCCGCCCTACGCAAGGGTAAATTGACGCATGTACCATGCCTAGCACACGTCCTAAATCTGGTGGTACAGCGTTTCCTAACCAAGTACCCAGGGCTGCCAGAGCTTCTCATCCAGGCCAGAAAAGTCTGCAGCCACTTCAGATGGTCAATCCCAGCAAGCGTTCGCCTGGCAGAAATTCAAAGAGAATTCCACCTTCCCACAAACCGTCTGATCTGTGACATGCCCACCAGGTGGAATTCGACATTAGCAATGCTGCAGCGTCTGCACAAGCAGCAGAGGGCCATCAACGAGTACCTGTGTGAGTATGGCACAAGGACAGGTTCAGGTCAACTTGGTTTTTCCCCCCCCGCAATGGCTGATGATCAAGGATGCATGCACTGTACTGTCACCATTTGAGGAGGCAACGAAGATGGTGAGCAGGGACAGTGCATGCATCAGTGACAAAATTCCTTTAGTGTTCCTGCTGGAGCACACTCTGCAGGGAATTATTGATGTGGCTCTAGAGGCAGAGCAGCGGGAGGAAGAGGAGGCCTTCCCTAGCTCTCAAGGCCCCAGTCTTTCCGCAGACAGCATTCCAGTGGGTCCTACTCAGATCAGACAGGAGGAGGATGAGGAGGAGGAGGACTATTTAAGTAGTGGGGGCATTGAAGGTGGGGATTCCTCAAGGCAGGGTTTCGTGTGCCCAGAAACAGAAGGGCTTGTGCGTGGCTGGGAGGAGGAAGTGCACGATACGGTCATCCTCATTGACCAGAAAGACTGGCAGCTAATGCCACCTCCAACCTACGCTGCATGGCTCCCTAATGATGCAAAGCCTGCTAAAGGACCCAGGATTCGTGCTATCAAGGAGGGATCATTACTGGTTGGCACCCTTCTTGATCCACGATACAAGGGAAAGTTGCAGAGCTCATCCTGCCTGCAACAGAGGGAGCACAGATGACAAAACTTGAGGACGCTTTAAAGCAAAACTTGTGTAACAACTTTCCAGGCACTGTTAGATTACCAAGTGCTGACACACGTGCTTCTGAGGCTGCAGGTGACCAGAGGAATAGGGGTGAAGGCCAGGGCCGCTTGACTGATGCATTTTTTAATTTTTTTAGTCCTCGACGCCAGGGACGTCAAATGTAGGCACCATTGCCAGCGTCTTCACCATATGGTGCAGGACTACCTAGGGGCAAGGGCAGACCTGGATACCTTTCCAGCAGATGGTCCACTGGCTTACTGGTGTTGAGATTGGATCACTGGCCAGAAACTTAGCCAATATGCTATGCAGCTACTAGGTTGCCCTTCATCTAGCGTGCTTTCCGAAAGGACGTTCAGTGCCGCTGGAGGTTTTGTCACATACAAAAGAGTGCGTCTGTCCCCGACTCTGTAGACCGTGAACATTTTTTTAAAATGAATCAGTCCTGGATCAGCAGCTATCAATCCCCTGATGCCGAACTAACGGAACAGATAGGGTATGTCTTCTGCATGCACAAAACCTCCAGCACTGAACTCTTCCACAATACCACAAAAGGGTTACGGTGTGAAGGCACTTGCTGCCATGAAAGGCACAATATTTGGCTGCACTGACGCCTGTGCCAGGTTTATATCACCTTTAATGTTTTGAACAGCAGGGTCCAACCCTGCACTCTTCCACAATACCACAGAGGGGTTACTGTATGATGATACTTGATGGCCTGGCATTAAAGGCACAATATCTGGGTGCACTGACACCCATTAACAGATCAAAAACTTTTCAATATAGAACCACATGGTCTACCCCTGCACTCTTCCACAATACCACAGAGGGGTTACTGTATGATGATACTTGCTGGCCTGGCAGTCTTGCACCAAAGGCAGAATATCTGGGTGCACTGACGCCCATTCCCAGATTCATATCTTTTTAATATAGGACCGCATGGTCCACCCCTGCACTCTTCCACAATACCACAGAGGGGTTACTGTATGATAGTACTTGCATGCCTGGCACTAAAGGCACAATATCTGGGTGCACTGCCATTGACGCCTGTATCAGATTCATATCCTCAGAGGGGTTACGGTGTGACGGCACTGTTGCCGACGCTAAAAGCCCAATTTTAAAGCACCTATTGTTACCTTCATCCAAAGCCTGCATAAGTTTCACAATAATTTAGCCCAAAAAAACACTAAGCTTTTTCTGCGCGTCCTAAAATGTCTTTTCATACAGGCTGCCGCCCCAAGCAGTTGTTTATGGATAGATTAAAGGAAAAGCATTTACCGTCATATGAAATGTCATTTTTCTGTTTTGAAGTGTTTCTATACATCCTAGAAATCCGCCACTTCATGGGCAGGTTATGGGGACCTCCTAGGCACGATATTTGAAGGAATTTTTGGTTTTTATTTTTAACACTTATTTCATGGAAAACTCACTGTCCCTTTAAAAACGTTTTTTTAAAACTTTTTGTCCTTGTTTCCTGTCCCCCAGGGCACTACCCGGAACCCCATACACCTTTTATGGCAAATATGTAGCATATATGCCCTCTTGGAGGGCACTTTAAAAAACCGAATTTTCAGCCCCATTGACTTGCATGGGGGTTCGGGTTCGGTCCCGAACAAATGGGAAGTTCGGGTTCGGGCTCGAACCGAACTCGGGGAGTGTTCGGCTCATCCCTAATCTTCATTAGGGATGAGCTGTTCGGTTTGGAGTTCGATCCGAACTTGGCCTGTTCGGTTAGATCGCGAACTCCGAACATTTCTGGGTGTTCGGCGCATGTTCGACCACAATGCATCACAATGGACCACAATGCATTTTCCCACTGGCCTGAAGCTCGTAATTGGCTACAGCCTTGCACCTGACCACAGATCTGGTGCAAGACAGGTTCAACAGTATGCCAATCACGGCTCAGAGTCCTGATTGGGCAAATTTTGCCCAATCATGGGCTCACGGAGCTAAATCCCGCAGCACACTATATAACGTTTCCACGCATAGCTACAGCACACATTTTGAGAGGAGATTTCAGAGGAGATAGTTGTGTGTTGTTACTGCCGGCCTGCCACGCTACTGGGGGGTCTCATTTCTACCAAATATCAGGGAATTTAGGTGATGTGTGTCTTGTCACTGTGCAAGCAAGTTTTTTGGGGGGTTACAAATTTCTTTAAAACATTTGTGAATTGAGGTGATCTTCTGTGTCTTGTCACTGTGCCAGCAAGTATTTTGGGGGTTACAAATTTCTTTAAAACATTTGTGAATTGAGGTGATCTGTCTCTTGTCACACAGCCAGTACCACGCAGTATTTTGGGGGTCACTAATTTCTACAAAACATTTGTGAATTGAGGTGATCTTCTGTGTCTTGTCACTGCTAGCAAGTATTTTGGGGCTCACTAATTTCTACAAAATATTTGGTAATTGTTATAATCCGTGTGTTCTCACTGGCTGCCACCCATCAAGGGGTCTCACTGATTTATAAGAGGTTTCTGAGATTTGTAATCTGTGGCTTCTCACTGCCACCCATCAAGGGGTCTCACTGATTTATAGGAGGTTTCACTGCCACCCATCAGGGGGTCTCACTGATTTATAGGAGGTTTCACTGCCAGCCATCAGGGGGTCTCACTGATTTATAAGAGGTTTCTTCGATTTGTAATTTGTGTCTTCTCACTGCCACCCATCAAGGGGGTCTCACTGATTTATAAGAGGTTTCTTCGATTTGTAATTTGTGTCTTCTCACTGCCACCCATCAAGGGGTCTCAATGATTTATAAGAGGTTTCACTGCCACCCATCAAGGGGTCTCACTGATTTATAGGAGGTTTCAATGCCACCCATTAAGGAGTCTCACTGATTTATAGGAGGTTTCACTGTCACCCATCAAGGGGTCTCACTGAGTTATAGGAGGTTTCACTGCCACCCATTAAGGGGTCTCACTGATTTATAGGAGGTTTCACTGTCACCCATCAAGGGGTCTCACTGATTTATAGGAGGTTTCACTGCCACCCATCAAGGGGTCTCACTGATTTATAGGAGGTTTCACTGCCACCCATTAAAGGGGTCTAACTGATTTATAGGAGGTTTCACTGTCACCCATTAAGGGGTCTCACTGATTTATAGGAGGTTCCACTGTCACCCATTAAGGGGTCTCACTGATTTATAAGAGGTTTCTTTGATTTGTAATTTGTGTCTTCTCACTGCCACCCATCAAGGGGTCTTACTGATTTATAAGAGGTTTCACTGCCACCCATCAAGGGGTCTCACTGATTTATAGGAGGTTTCACTGCCACCCATTAAGAGGTCTCACTGATTTATAGGAAGTTTCACTGTCACCTATCAAGGGGTCTCACTGATTTATAGGAGGTTTCACTGCCACCCATCAAGGGGTCTCATTGATTTATAGGAGGATTGTCAGGTATAATACACACAAAGGAATTTTAAAATGGATGCCTGTAGCCATTTTGTTTTTAAAGACAGTTTATTTTCTTTAAAATTTTCTCTAGGTTTAGAAATGAACGAGATTTTTTTTTACAGAGTTCATTCCTGGGTGAAGTCTTTTATATTTTTTTTTAAGAAGTGCCAGACATGAAGGAACCTAGAATGTGTGTATGTGATAAGGCTAGGTTTAAGTGCTAAGATGTGTCATAATTAAATTTATTGGTCTGTCTTAAGTTTTAAAACAAAAGAGATTTTGTCTTTTGGGTATAGGAAAAAGAGTTAAAATTTTTGTAATATAGATTTATATTCACAAAATATATGTTTAAAATCAAGGTATATTTTATTATATTTACAGTAGGAAATATACTCCAAAATATAGTATATAATTGGTAAATAATAAAAGTTACTAAAAAATAGATTCTGTTGAGTTTACCAGAAAAGAATGTAGCTGATAGGACTCTAAGTAATTTCAAAAGGGAGTAGAGCTATAAATCAGATGACAGAGACAGTCTAGTTGGGAGAAGAGAAGGTCTTTGTTAAGTCAGTCTGACCTTTTTGACCCGAGATAAGAATTAAAAAGAAATGGTGGAATTAATTAAAGAAGTGCAATACTGCCCTCTAGAGGATAGTAAAAATAATGATTCATATTACCATTAATTATCCGTGACGTCAAATTGGCTATAATAAGCGGCAAAGGTTTTTGTAAGTCAGTGGGAGATTCCAGCATTCAGACTCACATCGCAATGCATTCAGCACACTGCAATGCATTACGCATGACCCTCTGAGAGTCCAAGATTCTAACACTCAGACTCACACCACGATGCAGGCAGATCCCAAGACAAGAGGCAATCAAGATTCTCACCAAATCTCTAACTCACATGCATTAATTATCTGATATCAATAATCTTCACATATTCCAAATTATTACATCAGGAATTCCAAGGCAGACTTATCAAAATCCAGATTGGACAGGTAATGTATGAAATTAAATAAAGGAATTAATGTAATTATATGCACACGAAAAAGGAGAAGCGCTTATATAGTCATAAAAGGTGAAGATGAGTGGGATCCATAACCATAAAAAAGGGGTATAGGAAAAGGCAAAATATGGTTTACCAGAATCAGGATGACAGGGATGTGGACTTTCCCAATGACATGTAAAAACAAAAGAATATACAAAATAGCGTAATACAATTTGACAAAAATATGAAGATAAAAATGAACAGCTGCCCACTCACATGGATCAGAGCCTGTATATATCAAGGCTCTATATATCGGCACTGGGTCTCTTCAGGGATGACCCCGTCCCATATCCAGACGTTCTCTCAAGATGTCATGTGAATACAAAAATAGACACAAAATGGCCCATAGCATAAATCAGCCTGATATAGGAGAATGTATCATACAAATCGGTCAAACTCACGTGGTTCTGAGCCTGTGAAATAGACACTGGCTCCGTAATAGCACTTCTGGTGTAAACAGGGTACACCCACCCCCTTTTTTTCTCGATCACAAGGATGAAAAAATTCCTTTTATAAAGGTAAAAGCATTTAATAACACTAAAATAAAATAAAAAAACACAAATACCAAAACGCGTTTCGCTGTCACAGCAGCTTCATCAGTTGGTCATAAAGAGATATAATAACAAACCATATATATAGTGTGTCCATATCCCCAAAGTTCAGGTGCCATCAATATAGTGATTGCCATCCTCGCTTTACACGTGCATCCAGTGTTGGTTACCGTCGCTTCCAATTGTGCGTCAGCCGGATTCTCAGCAGGGCGCCCGTGCGCATGCGCACCACTATTCCGTTCGGACTTCCCCTCTTCCTGTCCGTCGGAATACATGGTACCACCTTCTCCTCAACAGCAGGCGCCATCTTTAAAGTTCCAATGCCCACACTTTGTCCCACACTAATGTCCGTTTATTGCAACGATATTTTCCAAAATCGAGGGGTCAAAGACTTCCATCTGCAGTAAAACCGGAGATACATATACCCATACAGGAGGAAGCACACCCCCATATGGGACCATATATTACTCAATGGAACCAATAAACAGATATAGGCAAATATATCGGAGATAATAGAATATAAAAAATGCAGAAATGCATGAAAACGGAAAACAGAAAAAACAAAAACTAAAAAGAGGAAAAAGAAGCCAATAAGGGAGAAAAGAGGGAATGTAAAGGGAAGGAAACCAAAAAAGAAATCTATGGAGAGAGGATCTAAAAAAATGACGAATCTCAAAATCATTGTTAAGGCCATGGGGAGCTAGAGTACCATACTCATATATACACCTCATCTCCTCCTTAGCTAATATGAGATCCAAATTCCCTCCCCTCCAATGCTTCTTGACTTTTTTAAGTACGCAAAATTCCAAACCAGCAGGGTTCTGCATATGCTGCTCTTTAAAATGCAATGAAAGGTTATGTAGTTCATATCCCTTTCTGATATTACGAAGATGTTCCCCCAATCGTGTGGCCAACGGCCTGGATGTCCTTCCAATGTAGTGGAGTCCACATGGGCATGTCAAACAATAAACTACATATTTGGACGCACAGTTGTACACCCCTTTAACAGTGATCGTTTTGTCTCTTATAGTGATCTCATGGACCTTTCGCTTCCCTTGATGATTTTTACACCCCAGGCACCTCCCACACTTGTAAAAACCTTCTTTAACCCCCAATATATGGGGTTGTTTTCCTTTTTTACTTCTAAAGGCACTATTAACAAGTTGGTCTTTTAAATTACTGGCTCCTCGACAGATGAATTTAGGCTCAATTGGGATAATTTCCCGCAATATGGGGTCCTACCGTAAGACCTCCCAATAATTGCGGACTATCCCCCTAATTCCTCTATTGCCCGTACTATAATTAAAAATAAAAGGGACCCGGTTGGAATATTGCGTATCCAGTTTACTATTGGGTTTATATTCCAATAAGGTACCCCTATCGACCATCTGTACTTCCCCTATAATGCCCTCAATTTTATAGGGATCATACCCCTTATCCACAAATTCAGTGGCCAATTTATCAGCCTGCCGTTTATATTCAATAACGTCCGTGCAATTCCTCCTAACCCTCAACATCTGGCCTCGAGGGACTCCCTTCAACCAGCACGCACGGGAGATGTCCACTCTTGATGTCAATAAAACTATTTACATCAGTTTCCTTAAAGAAGGTGCGGTGTTCATTTTTATCTTCATATTTTTGTCAAATTGTATTACGCTATTTTGTATATTCTTTTGTTTTTACATGTCATTGGGAAAGTCCACATCCCTGTCATCCTGATTCTGGTAAACCATATTTTGCCTTTTCCTATACCCCTTTTTTATGGTTATGGATCCCACTCATCTTCACCTTTTATGACTATATAAGCGCTTCTCCTTTTTCGTGTGCTTGTAAATTTCTTACTTTGGGGTGTGTGTGTAGGAAACACCTCACTTGGTTATAGCTGCTGTATTTGTTCATATTGGTGAGGTCATCACTATTTCCGTCTTGGCGCCCCTTATTCTGTTTTTTTGTGCTATATCTTTTTTCCTACATAGGGGCAGCAAGGATGGCTATACAATCTTGTAGAGACCGATTTGGTCATTATATGGAAGAATTATTTATGGTAGAGGTATGTCTGGAGGAGGCTGTGCAAGGAAATCAATTTGGCTACCCTGCGGACAAAGAAACATTAAAAATACATATTGATAGGTTACTACAAAAAGAGTTGAGAATTAAATGGGAAATATCCACATTGGAAAAGTATATTAAAGAGAAGATCACTCCTAGGGGTTGAGGTTTGATAAGGTACCTACTTTTGATAGACATGTTGAGCCATTTATGGAAAAATGGAATAAGGAATTGGAAAGTCTCTCCTTTAGACTCATGAGCCTCATTATAGAGAGGAGGAGGGAAACCTTATAGAGATCAACGAGGAGGTTAATGGATTACAGCAGCAATTAAGCAATTGCTCTAGTAATGAGGAGTTAGAAACTTTTTCAGGGGCCCTAGTTAAGACCCTGGAGAAGGTAGAAAAAGAAACTGTGGCTATCAAAGTAAGAAAATATAGGAGGGATATTCAGGACTATGAGTCTGGTAATATTAGAAGGAAGAAAGAGGTTGGCCAACCAAAAGGCAGCAAAGTGGAATTTAAGGGAGGTATTAGATCACCTTCCTTTAGGAAAAATAGGCAAACCCATTATAAACATCCTCATATAAAGGAAGTACATACCCCTAGACCCTCTAAATTATGGAATGGATACTCCAGTGTAGCCCCTTATGGAGGGCATCAAACTCAAGGTTATTACCAAGGGGGAGGGAGACGGTCTTCGCCATATAGGAGTGGAAACCGGAATAGAATATATTCTTCAATGAATGGTCAGAATCAACAATATAGATGGGAAACTGTTCACAATAGAAGGGGTGGACGAGCTCCAGACAAAAAAGATTTGAGACCATCTAAACCATTATCCCCCCACATCAGTCATCCCATGTTCCATTGAGGAATAGATTTGAACCATTGACCACGTCCCGTGAGGAGGAGGTTTTTCGCTCGGGGTCCCCACATTTGAAGCAGAAAGAGGGGTACCCTCTACCAGACCCAGATCTAAATTGGGGGGGGGAACCCAGGAAGAGGGAAAAGAAGGTTATCCGTAGACGAGGAAGAAGAGCGGGGAAACTGGTACAAGGAAAAAAGGGAAAGGAGGTGAGAACGGATGGTATTTTCAACCTAAGTACTAAAATCCTTACCAACCATCATATTAAGCTTTTACAAAAAGGTCTTAAATATGCTCCGACTAAGAAATTAAATAAGTTTGAGGTATACGTGGACCTTCAGAAATTTAAGCGAAAATTGGCCTTGAAAAAATATTTTCATAAAACGGCAATAGAGAAAGAGGCGACTGAAGACCCTAAATATGTGCATACAACATTAAAAACTAAATCCACTTTTTACCCTAAACATATGTTGTCACGGGAGATAAATACGTTTGAAACCATGGTCCTTAAAGATTTAGACCAATTGGAAAAAAAGTGTAATCGCACTTCTAGTAACTTGACTAAACAGGAGAAAGAGGCTTTAGAAGACTTGCAAAATGATGAAAGTATAATTGTACTTGATAAGGGGGGTGGAGTGGTGATCCTTTCAAAGGAATATTATGTAAAGGAATCTGAGCGAATATTGGGTGATACAGAAACATACGAGGTTTTGAAAGGAGATCATACGCAGGAGATTGTCAATAAATTTGAGGATTTTCTGAAGAGGGGTAGAACTGAAGGTATCCTGAATGAGCGGGAGTACGAATACCTTCGGGTTCCACACCCACGTGTCCCGGTATTCTACTGGTTGCCAAAACTGCATAAGAATTCCACGCATCCTCCTGGAAGACCCATCATAGCTGGCATTGATGGCATCTCTAGTAGGGTGTCTGAATATCTGGACCATTTATTGCAACCCATAGTAATCACTAGCCCATCCCATCTAAAAGATAGTATTAATGTCCTTCAGGAATTGGAGAAAATAGAATGGCGGCCTGAATATTGGCTAGTTACCAGTGACGTTGAGTCCCTTTATACTATCATCCCCCACAATAGAGGATGTGAGGCAGTTGCCCATTCACTTAGAGAACATGGGGGATTTGATGTACAGCAGATTGAGTATATTGTGGAGGGGATCACTCTGGTACTGGAAAATAATTATTTTTCTTTCGATGAAAAAGTCTTTATGCAGAAGAAGGGTACGGCTATGGGGGCGAGGTTCGCGCCCAGCTACGCTAACCTCTTTATGACCTACTGGGAGTCCCAGTGGGTGTATGGTTTGCGTGGCTGGGCGCAGAACCTCGTCCTCTACAAGAGATACATCGATGATGTGTTAATGGTCTGGAGAGGAACTGAGAATAGCCTTAAGGAATACCTTGATTATTTAAACAGCAATGATTGGGGTATTAAGCTGACCAATGTCTGGAGCCAGAGTCAAGTCAATTTTCTTGATCTTGAGATATATGTAAAGGAGGGGGGGCTTGAAACCCGCACCTTCTTTAAGGAAACTGATGTAAATAGTTTTATTGACATCAAGAGTGGACATCTCCCGTGCTGGTTGAAGGGAGTCCCTCAAGGCCAGATGTTGAGGGTTAGGCGGAATTGCACGGACGTTATTGAATATAAACGGCAGGCTGATAAATTGGCCACTGAATTTGTGGATAAGGGGTATGATCCCTATAAAATTGAGGGCATTATAGGGGAAGTACAGATGGTCGATAGGGGTACCTTATTGAATATGGAATATAAACTAAATAGTAAACTGGATACGCAATATTCCAACCGGGTCCCTTTTATTTTTATTATAGTACGGGCAATAGAGGAAATAGGGGGATAGTCCGCAATTATTGGGAGGTCTTACGGCAGGACCCCATATTGCGGGAAATTATCCCAATTGAGCCTAAATTCATCTGTCGAGGAGCCAGTAATTTAAAAGACCAACTTGTTAATAGTGCCTTTAGAAGTAAAAAAGGAAAACAACCCCACATATTGGGGGTTAAAGAAGGTTTTTACAAGTGTGGGAGGTGCCTGGGGTGTAAAAATCATCAAGGGAAGCGAAAGGTCCATGAGATCACTATAAGAGACAAAACGATCATTGTTAAAGGGGTGTACAACTGTACGCCCAAATATGTAGTTTATTGTTTGACATGCCCATGTGGACTCCACTACATTGGAAGGACATCCAGGCCGTTGGCCACACGATTGGGGGAACATCTTCGTAATATCAGAAAGGGATATGAACTACATAACCTTTCATTGCATTTTAAAGAGCAGCATATGCAGAACCCTGCTGGTTTGGAATTTTGCGTACTTAAAAAAGTCAAGAAGCATTGGAGGGGAGGGAATTTGGATCTCATATTAGCTAAGGAGGAGATGAGGTGTATATATGAGTATGGTACTCTAGCTCCCCATGGCCTTAACAATGATTTTGAGATTCGTCATTTTTTATAGATCCCTCTCTCCATAGATTTCTTTTTTGGTTTCCTTCCCTTTACATTCCCTCTTTTCTCCCTTATTGGCTTCTTTTTCCTCTTTTTAGTTTTTGTTTTTTCTGTTTTCCGTTTTTATGCATTTCTGCATTTCTGCATTTTTTATATTCTATTATCTCCGATATATTTGCCTATATCTGTTTATTGGTTCCATTGAGTAATATATGGTCCCATATGGGGGTGTGCTTCCTCCTGTATGGGTATATGTATCTCCGGTTTTACTGCAGATGGAAGTCTTTGACCCCTCGATTTTGGAAAATATCGTTGCAATAAACGGACATTAGTGTGGGACAAAGTGTGGGCATTGGAACTTTAAAGATGGCGCCTGCTGTTGAGGAGAAGGTGGTACCATGTATTCCGACGGACAGGAAGAGGGGAAGTCCGAACGGAATAGTGGTGCGCATGCGCACGGGCGCCCTGCTGAGAATCCGGCTGACGCACAATTGGAAGCGACGGTAACCAACACTGGATGCACGTGTAAAGCGAGGATGGCAATCACTATATTGATGGCACCTGAACTTTGGGGATATGGACACACTATATAAATGGTTTGTTATTATATCTCTTTATGACCAACTGATGAAGCTGCTGTGACAGCGAAACGCGTTTTGGTATTTGTGTTTTTTTTATTTTATTTTAGTGTTATTAAATGCTTTTACCTTTATAAAAGGAATTTTTTCATCCTTGTGATCGAGAAAAAAAGGGGGTGGGTGTACCCTGTTTACACCAGAAGTGCTATTACGGAGCCAGTGTCTATTTCACAGGCTCAGAACCACGTGAGTTTGACCGATTTGTATGATACATTCTCCTATATCAGGCTGATTTATGCTATGGGCCATTTTGTGTCTATTTTTGTATTCACATGACATCTTGAGAGAACGTCTGGATATGGGACGGGGTCATCCCTGAAGAGACCCAGTGCCGATATATAGAGCCTTGATATATACAGGCTCTGATCCATGTGAGTGGGCAGCTGTTCATTTTTATCTTCATATTTTTGTCAAATTGTATTACGCTATTTTGTATATTCTTTTGTTTTTACATGTCATTGGGAAAGTCCACATCCCTATCATCCTGATTCTGGTAAACCATATTTTGCCTGTTCCTATACCCCTTTTTTATGGTTATGGATCCCACTCATCTTCACCTTTTATGACTATATAAGCGCTTCTCCTTTTTCGTGTGCTTGTAAATTTCTACTTTGGGGTGTGTGTAGGAAACACCTCACTTGGTTATAGCTGCTGTATTTGTTCATATTGGTGAGGTCATCGCTATTTCTGTCTTGGCGCCCCTTATTCTTGTTTTTTGTAATGTAATTATATATTTGTAGATATTCTTGCAACGTAGACTGAGATTCTCAGATACCGTTAAATCCAAATTCTAAGTAATTTCTATTCTGCAGATAGAAATATGAAGAAGTGGATATAAGGATTTATTCCTAAAGAAATGTTGTAAGATTGATACCAATATATATATTGAATTTGGAAATTACTGTGATTAAAATTAATAAGCAAGGAATTATATAACTACAAAATAAAAGGCAAAAGATTAGAAGTTTAATTCTCGAGATTAGGGGAGGATTCACTAAATAAGTTTTTATTACTTATCATTAAATTACAAAAAATAGAAAAAAGGTAGGCGCAACAGTAAGTGATTATGCGGGATAGAGCCTAAAGCACGATCGCCACTGTACCCATATGTGTCATCCCTAAAAGACAGAAAGAACAATAGAAAAAAGAAGAAGGGTACGGGGCTTCCCAGTGCAAGTAGGTATGAAAAAATTAGTTACCCAATAAGTAACAGGCGTCTTCAATTGAAGGAGGATCAATACCTCAAAAGGAAAACACACATAGTACAATATTGCTAATATACAAATATATGATTTGGAAGTATAGTGGCTCTCACTCACTCTAAAGAGAGCCTCACCTGGCTCTGGCAATATTCGCCCGTGGGTAGAATTTAGATAGGCCCTCCCACTGGCCACTTCAGTAGACGGAGGTTTTCAAGGAGTATGTGCAGATGTTGATTCTCAACGGATATGGAGAAAGGAGAGAAAATGCCAACATCGGGTGATACCGTAAAAACTTTGCAATATTAGTTACAGAAAGTCAGACCACTCACGTGTTCAAGAGCCACCAGGGCTCAAATAGAGAAGCCCAAAGGTTGTTTTGATGGGCACAGACCTTAATGAAAGCCCCAATGGATCCGCGTGGCAGCATGCAGTGGAAGCCAAATAGTAGTGAGAACCAATTGGTAGGTTAAAAATTTTGTAAAATACTGCATCTTTCCAGAGTCTTTATTCCTACCTTTCATAGGAGGGAAGGAGATGGAAAGGAAATTAGAATCCGGGGTATTATTACTTGTAGAACCAAAAATGTTGTTTATAGATTTACATGTCCTTGTGGACTTCATTATATTGGTCATACTACACGCTCTCTGTTTATACGTATTAGAGAACATATTTATAATATAGGAAAAGGCGTCGAACATCATTCTGTTCCTTACCATTATAAACAAACCCATAGTTGCTGCACAAACGGCTCCACATTTGTGGGAATTCAACTAGTCAGTAAAAATTGGAGGGATGAAGACTTTAACAAAAAGATCAATATAGAGGAAATGCGGTGGGTTTATAACCTCGGTACCCTCCAACCGGGAGGATTGAATCTAGATTTCGAGCTTTCTCATTTTTTGTAATCAATAGAGCTCCCCTTGTTTGAAGGTTTTGGGGTTTCATTCTTCTTTCACATTTTTTTCTTCTTTATTTTTATATTTTAATGTTTTGTATTTTAACCTATGAGGGATTTTATTACTGGTTAATTGTGTTTTTTTCTTTTTCTTTTCTATGTGGTTGCTATTTTCTTTGCTATGGGGAGTGGATCTAAAACGAGACATCCCCAATATAGTGGTGTAGTCTTTTTGCTAACTGGACGTTAATATGGACTCTTCCATCTAAATCTATCTAAATTCTACCCACGGGCGAATATTGCCAGAGCCAGGTGAGGCTCTCTTTAGCGTGAGTGAGAGCCACTATACTTCCAAATCATATATTTGTATATTAGCAATATTGTACTATGTGTGTTTTCTTTTTGAGGTATTGATCCTCCTTCAATTGAAGACGCCTGTTACTTATTGGGTAACTAATTTTTTCATACCTACTTGCACTGGGAAGTGCCGTACCCTTCTTCTTTTTTCTATTTTTTTTTATCATTAAATTAGCTTATCTTTTGTTGATCCATGTAGTATAGATATATATATATTTATATATATATCTATAAGAGCTGGCTGGTTAAACATTGTTTGCTGGGAAATGCATGTTGTATTAAGCAGAAATGTTTATTAACCATTTGTGTATTAGTTACTAACTGATAAGGTAAATGATATTAATCATATATGCAGTTACTAACTGGAGATACATATATTGTGAAGCTAGTTTTTATAAGCTGATGGATTGTGGTTTATAAATTTTTGTTTATGATATGAGATTTGAAACTGTTTTGAATACGTAATAAATATATATATATTTTTATCCGTTTATTGATTATTGTATTTTTTAAAGCAAAACACAGACACTTAAAAGAATTCAGGATCATTTCTAAGAAATATAGACGATTGATATTTGTGTCTCGTATAAGTTTCTTATGAAATAATAATCCCTGATATATTGGAGGCAACTGCAGAGGTAGGTCCAGTAAGTCCAATATAGACATATTGGAGGCTTGGCTAATAAATCCAATATATATAAACGTGTTGTATTCACGTGCAGAGATTATATCCGACAAATTGGAGGCAACTGCTGAGATTGTAGTTTTTGTTTGGAATATAATTGTCAGTATTGTCTGATTAGACAGAGATAAAATATATATATATATATTTTGACTCCTTGTTGTATTTTGACTTGTGGTTTACGGTTGTCTACTAAACAGTGTAAAAATGTCAGAGTCAGAAACTGAGACTCAGGAAGATGTAGAGATACATACTAATCAAATAATATTGATAGATGTTATGTCTTATCTAAAGGACAAGTTACACGTCAGATGATTTATTTGATTGGATAAAAGAATTGCAATCAAATATATCGAATTATGTTGATTCAATCTGGTCAGATCAATCAAATTTTCTTGAGTGTTTGCGAAAGATAAGTGCAGCCACAAATAAAAAAGACAAAGAAATTTTTGTTTTAAAAATTGTGCCTGAATGCATATACTTGATCGCAGAAATGAACAAGAGATTGAATGATGACAAAGAAACCAGAGACAGATTAGAAAATAAAAATTGTGACTTGCATGATACCGTAAATAAATTAAAAGATGAGTCAGAACAAATGATATTGGAATTGAAAGTGTGTGCAAGAGAAAAAGATCAATTGCAAGATGAGATTGCTCAATTATCCAAATTAAATAAGGGGCTAAACAAACAATTAGCGAGAATGAAACGCGAACATGAGAAATTCGCTGATGAGTTACGTCAGGTTGAAACTGATGTTCGAAGGGTTAAAAATTCTTCGTTAGAGAAGTTCCCTTTGAAAGCTTTGAGCTATAACTCACTGATTAGACCTGGTGACGGCTCTGTTTATCTGAAAAGCCAGAGTGAGCAGAGTGGAAGCGAAAATGAAACTAAATCTCATGATGAAAAAAGAGAAAAACCTCTTACATGAGTATTTCAAATCACATCACTCTAGCCAGCCACAGTCTATTAAGAAATCTCTTAAAGTTCAGGATTTAACGAAAATTATTAATTTCTTGAAAACCTCAGTAGGTATTTTTGATATTAAAGCATCGTCACAAATAATAGGTCATTTAAATATGTTTGAAGAAGCTGTGGGAATATTAGGAATTAATTCAGATGCTCAGAAAATTGAGTTAATCCCATGGGTCTTTGAAAGCAAAGATAGGTATTTTTTCCAGTCTTTGAAAGAATCTGGTATATGGAAATGGAGTAAAGTAGTCTCTGAGGTCAAATCTGAATTTGAGCCTCACCGTACCAGTCTAGCTGCAAAAAGAGCAATTTTAACTCTAAAATGCAGACCTAATCAAAGCCCCCATGAATTTCTTTCAGTCCTTAAAAACGCGTACAGCTTGGCTGAAAGAAACCCAGATTTTGAAAACCCTGAATTTATCCAATTATTTTATGACGCATTGCCAAATAAAATAAAGGTTATTTTGGCAAAAGATTATGACCCGAGAAATGGTTTGGATTGGGTACTAAAAGAAAGTATGACCCTATTTACTGTATTAGAATATAGTGAAGAAACTCAGGGGAAAAGAGTGAAAAACTCACCTGAGGAAATAGCGGAAACTCACGTTAAAAAGGGTGATATTAAATTTGAGTCCCACAAAAAGAGTTATGCAGAAATATTGCGTGACTCCATACCTAAAAGGGAAAAATCCAAGCCAGATCAGGAAAGAGGGTTTGCCAGAGAAAATTCAGGAAGTAAATTTCAATCTAGGAAGCAATGGGTACCTAGAAGTCAGTGGGTTAAATCAAGGGAAAATGTACCTAGACAGGAAGCAACCAGAGGTAAGACTGAATCTGATGCGTCTGATAATGCGCAAGCTTCGTCCCCAAGGACGAATAGAAAGCGGAGATATAATGTATGCCAGCGTATTGGTCAAATGCAGGAAAATTTCCGTGTGCTGACAGAGAAACTGGATCAGATCACTCAGTTAATGACTGGAAATAACTCTGGTCAGGTTGTAAGCGATGCAACACCTGCAGCCCCACCCAACCAGTGACTAGATGATGTTTCTGATGAAGTAACCAGCATCCATGACAATTTACCAGAAAGTGATGATGAAATGATTAATACAAATGTTTGTATGGTTGACGATTTAAACCCTTCCCTGCAAAGAGAAGGAAAATGTATTTTATCTCCCCAGACTAAGTGCGAGCAAGCTGAGAAGACTGGATCCGAAATGGACAGCACAGCTGCCAAAAGCACGTTTGAGAGAGCAAAATCAGTTGGTAAAATCTGTCCAAAACCTAATTTCATATCTCACTCTAAATTTCTCTGTAAATTGCATAGCATTGAAGACCGATATTATGTGAATGTAGAATTACAAGATAATTTACCACATATTCCGTCCTTGCTAGACACTGGAAGCCAAGTTACGTTAATATCAGCTCATTATTTTGAACAGGTCCAAGAACTGTCCACCAGGAAGACTAGATTAGATAAATCTAATGCTAATCTAGTGAGTGTGAGTGGCGCATCTCTGAAAGTTCTGGGCACGGCTAAATTGGATTTTAAATTGGGGAATAAAGTAATTCGGCATCCAACGCTTGTTGTGGATCTGCCCCAAAATCGCCTAATTATTGTAATGGACCTTCTCAAAAGGTTAAATCCAATCATTGATTTTATCAATGAGGTTATTTGGTCCCAAGTAAATGTTCCAATCAGCTATGATAGATCCCAATCCCATCACACTCAGCGCAACTGCCATGTGATTGAGGAAAGGCCGGATTCTATTGAAGTCCACTTCAGAAATAGCCAGACACCTGATATCTCTTTCTTAAGGCCAAAGCCTCTGACTCCAGGAGAGCAGGAGGATAACACCATATGTGTCCCCCCCGAGAGAATTCGAGATATATGTCTGGAAAATGACGTGCTAATTATTCACCTCCACAAAAGGGAAACAGAACCAAATGGGCATAGTGACCATTCTCAGTTCTTAACTGAAATAGAGAAGATAAATGAAGAGGTATTCTTCCCTATACGTGTAAAGAGTTTAGCTGGAGAAAACATGGCTAAGCTAGATTTGCGCCAGGAATATAGCTATATTAGCAAGAAGATGCTAAATAAAATAGCTGACTTTAAAGTGATCAGATACCCAAATCCTCAAGATGAGTGGATAACAGGTCTAGATAATGATGGAGACATCCTAATGTTATTGGAAAAAGTTATGTTATGTATTTCTAGAAGAAATAAATGTCACATCCATGGCCCCCGCAGCGCTCCCTGGAGGGTCAGGGCACCAGGTGGCATCGCTGGCTAGCCTGTTGCCAGTAGTAAGGGCTGGCAAAACGGCATCTGAGGGGGCGGAGCCAAGCATAAGTCCAAGGAGCCATCAGCCTTTAAATGAGGTTGAGAGAAGGTGCTCCTTGGACTGTCATGGTGTCTAGTTTGGTGGAGTCTTGTTTCCTGGTATTTTCTGATTAATCTGTTGCTGACCCGTTTCTGTCCGAGGACCCTGATCACGTTTCGACCCGGCTATCCCTTCTGACTACTCTCTTGATTATCCCTTGTGTACTTTTGCCTGGTACTTCTCGTTCTTGTATATGTGTTGCCTTTATGGTTCTTGTCTCTCTTGTTCATGTTTATGTTAGTTCAGCCTTATGATTCATGTCTTATGTTCGTTTAACTGGTTGTGAGTCCTAATCGCAAGGCATCCAGTTCTGCGTGCTTCCAGAGTCCAGTTGAAGTCCTGCCCTGCTTCTTGTATAATATATATGTATTGTCTGTCCGTCTGTATCTGTGCTATCTTTGTGGAGAAACAGTATCTCAGCTCTGCTTGAAGGCCTCCCCTGCAGGCTGGTATACTCAGATTCCTCACTGTATGTCCTTATCTAGAAGTGTGTTGCACTAAGCAGTATTTTGGTCCAGAAACCAATTGAGCTTAGTTGCTTTGTTAGGTCGGTCCTCTACTATCTTGCCTATTCTGTTTTGTATCACGTTTATGTTTTTGTTCAAATATCACTGTATCTGTTCTCTTTGGAGTATTTGTGTTTGCACTAAGTGGTCAGTTGGCCTTGAAGCCAATTGAGCTTGGTTGCCCTTTCAGTTCTGTCCCGTTACTCCCTGACTTGGGAGATCAGATTACAGCCATTCTTGGTCTTTTGTCTTTAGAAATCTGTCCTGAAGGATCCAAATACACTTTCTGAGGTGAGTGCTAATGCCCACCGTTACATTACGACAGTCCCATAACATGGATTCGACAGATTTACTCCTGGTTATGTCCAAGCTTGATAAAATCACCGCTAGAAGGGAGAAGCAGATCCAACGCATAGACCAAATTATGCAGGCTTTGAGCCTAGTTTTTAATGGTTCCCCTCCTGCTGAGACTGCTGCTGAAGCAGCCCAAGTGATGTTGAAAAAACCCTTATGTTTGGAGGGTGCTTCTGGTTCTGCAGGGACGCTCCTGCAATCTGGTGGCGATGCCGCGCTCATGCAATCTGGTTCTGCAGGGACGCTCCTGCAATCTGGCGGCGATGCCGCACTCATGCAATCTGGTTCTGCAGGGACGCTCATGCAATATGACGGTAAGGTCGCGGAGTCTGTGCCAAGCAGTGGTTTTTCTGTGCCCAGGTCCCTCAGTAGGATCACTGAGGACGTGGCACAGGTTGAGTTAGGACCTCCTATACTGTCCGGGCCTAGGAGAACCCTCCTTAGGGTAACCAGGTCTGAAAAAGAGGTACCTGGGATCCACAATCTGGTTGACTCTCTACTTTGCGACAAGGCCGCACTGCTCATGTCTGGCGGGGTACCCGCAACGCTCATGTCTGGCGGGGTGCCCGCAACGCTCATGTCTGGCGGGGTGCCCGCAACGCTCATGTCTGGTGGGGTGCCCGCAACCCTCATGTCTGGCGGGGTGCCCGCAACCCTCATGTCTGGCGGGGTGCCTGCAACCCTCATGTCTGGCGGGGTGCCCGCAACCCTCAAATATGGCAGTAAGGCTGCGGCGTCGATGCCAAGCAGTGGTTCTGCTGTGCCTATGCCCCACAGTAAGGTTACTGGGGTCAAGTCCCAGTTTGAGTTCGGACCTCCACTATTGTCCGGACCTAGGAGAACCCTCTCTAGGGTAACCAGGTCTAAGGAAGAGGTACCTGAAACTCACAAACTGGCTGCATTCGTATCCAGCGACAATGCCGCAAACCTCAAGTCTGGCGGCGACAATGCCGCAAACCTCAAGTCTGGCAGTGACAATGCCGCAAACCTCAAGTCTGGCGGCGACAATGCCGCAAACCTCAAGTCTGGCGGCGACAATGCCGCAAACCTCAAGTCTGGCGGCGACAATGCCGCAAACCTCAAGTCTGGTGGCGACAATGCCGCAAACCTCAAGTCTGGCGGCGACAATGCCGCAAACCTCAAGTCTGGCGGCGACAATGCCGCAAACCTCAAGTCTGGCGGCGACAAAGCCGCAAACCTCAAGTCTGGCGGCGGCAATGCCACACTGTTCGAGTCTGCTGGTGGCGAGGACGCACTGTTCGAGTCTGCTGGTGGCGAGGCCGCACTGTTCGAGTCTGCTGGTGGCAAGGCCGCACTGTTCGAGTCTGCTGGCGGCGAGGCCGCACTGTTCGAGTCTGCTGGCGGCGAGGCCGCACTGTTCGAGTCTGCTGGCGGCGAGGCCGCACTGTTCGAGTCTGCTGGCCGCGAGGTCGCACTGTTCGAGTCTGCTGGCGGCGAGGCCGCACTGTTCGAGTCTGCTGGCGGCGAGGCCGCACTGTTCGAGTCTGCTGGCGGCGAGGCCGCACTGTTCAAGTCTGCTGGTGGCGAGGCCGCACTGTTCGAGTCTGCTGGCGGCGATGCCGCACTGTTCATGTCTGTTTCCATGGCCACATCCCCTCCATCTGCAGAGGTACCCATTGGGTACAGTGACCTCAAGGTGGTCTTTGACCGAGGGAGGTCTGACTTGATTCTAGCCATCAGGACCCAGGTGCCTCGTCTGGTTTGCCAGCTTCGGGTGGCCCATCCTTCTGCGCCTGGGGGTCGTCCTGAGTCTGACCGTGGACGGGGGGGTTATGTCACATCCATGGCCCCCGCAGCACTCCCTGGGGGGTCAGGGCACCAGGTGGCATCGCTGGCTAGCCTGTT
Organism: Leptobrachium leishanense; assembly: GCA_009667805.1. Classification (NCBI taxonomy): domain Eukaryota; kingdom Metazoa; phylum Chordata; class Amphibia; order Anura; family Megophryidae; genus Leptobrachium; species Leptobrachium leishanense. The sequence continues at coordinate 42,398 of RXON01003902.1, read as the reverse complement.
GCCAGTAGTAAGGGCTGGCAAAACGGCATCTGAGGGGGCGGAGCCAAGCATAAGTCCAAGGCGCCATCAGCCTTTAAATGAGGTTGAGAGAAGGTGCTCCTTGGACTGTCGTGGTGTCTAGTTTGGTGGAGTCTTGTTTCCTGGTATTTTCTGATTAATCTGTTGCTGACCCGTTTCTGTCCGAGGACCCTGATCACGTTTCGACCCGGCTATCCCTTCTGACTACTCTCTTGATTATCCCATGTGTACTTTTGCCTGGTACTTCTCGTTCTTGTATATGTGTTGCCTTTATGGTTCTTGTCTCTCTTGTTCATGTTTATGTTAGTTCAGCCTTATGATTCATGTCTTATGTTCGTTTAACTGGTTGTGAGTCCTAATCGCAAGGCATCCAGTTCTGCGTGCTTCCAGAGTCCAGTTGAAGTCCTGCCCTGCTTCTTGTATAATATATATGTATTGTCTGTCCGTCTGTATCTGTGCTATCTTTGTGGAGAAACAGTATCTCAGCTCTGCTTGAAGGCCTCCCCTGCAGGCTGGTATACTCAGATTCCTCACTGTATGTCCTTATCTAGAAGTGTGTTGCACTAAGCAGTATTTTGGTCCAGAAACCAATTGAGCTTAGTTGCTTTGTTAGGTCGGTCCTCTACTATCTTGCCTATTCTGTTTTGTATCACGTTTATGTTTTTGTTCAAATATCACTGTATCTGTTCTCTTTGGAGTATTTGTGTTTGCACTAAGTGGTCAGTTGGCCTTGAAGCCAATTGAGCTTGGTTGCCCTTTCAGTTCTGTCCCGTTACTCCCTGGTTTGGGAGATCAGATTACAGCCATTCTTGGTCTTTTGTCTTTAGAAATCTGTCCTGAAGGATCCAAATACACTTTCTGAGGTGATTGCTAATGCCCACCGTTACAATAAAACTGCCAAGCTCAATTGCATGATTGTCATTCTAGATTATCTCAGGATATGTGAAGATGGAACAGCAGAAGACACTTAACTGGTATCATGTGAAGTGATGTTTTAATTAACATGTGATTCTTCTTCCCAGCATTCAGATGTTTAACTCAAGCTAGTAGATAGAATAGATCCGTACGGTTAATTAAAATTAATCAGAGATCAGAGTATCTATAGGGAATTTGAGTGAAATCGCTAGTCTATGAATGGTTATTTATACTCTTTCTTTCAACAGAAATTGAGAAAAGTGATTAATCCGAACTGCGACGCTTAATCCGCAAAGTTGAATCGGACCACCAAGGAGACTGCGACTATCTGTAAATTCTACGGTTTTCCGCACAATTTCAAGGAGAATGCTAAAGTTCCATGCGAATCAAGCTCATGCAAGCCTGAAAGACATGCTGGATAGTGCCAGGATACCGTTGATTGCTATGTACAAGAACCACCGAAAGAAAAGATTTGCCGCATATTTTATTGCAACCGCTGTTTAATACAGAAAGAGAAGCAAATGTTTACCGGAAGAATCTGGTACAAAACAAGAGAGTGTTCATACCCACACCAGTGACTCTCGTGAAAGTTTCTAAAGAATCAAGAGTTGTTATCGAGAAGTTACTTTTTATAAATGAAGTCTGGTATGACGAGAACAAATCGTTATTGTATTCCAAGGGCAAGAGATACCCATGAATCCAGATTTGAAATCTTTGCTAAAGAACTAGCATGACCATACTATTGAACTGCTAATAAAAAGATAATCTAACAATTTATGCTCCAATGTATTCACAGATTGATCATCAATTGCTATCTGCTTATAACGGGCCAAAGATTACAGAGATTGTGATTTGTATAGTAATTATGTTTCTAACTGTCTGGATGATTGTACTGTGACGTTTGGGGGCCCACAGAGCACGTGCACAATGTCTTTCACAAACAAAACAGTTTTATTCACCCTTTCAGGGCAGTCAAAAAGGCAACATAATAAGTACACGCTTTGGTTCAGCGAAATTAAAGCAAAGTCCTGATCTTCAGCACAAATAAACAGAGAAATAATAGTGGCTCACCAACGCTTTAAACAGTCCCAAACCTAGGGAATCCTTTCCCCAGTATGTAGAAGCCTCTCCAGCAAGGCACAGCACGTCTCCTGCTTTTGGAACACAAACACACAGCTTCCACTGATTACTTTCCTTTTCCTGAAATCCCACCATCCTCTCTGGGAGTTGCTGGCTTTAAAACTCTTCCTGGACAGGAAGATTAACCCTGTGGTTGCCCTTAAAGGGTCCACAACCCAAATAGGGGTGAAACATATTGTCCATCCAGGACCCAGCCCTGCCGACCTCTACAGTACTAACAAAGAAAGTACGTACATTGAAGTATAAAAAGACTGCATCTTCAATTATTAAATGGATGAAAGAAGAAAAACGTGTTGCGAAAGGTGGAAACTTAGCCTAATTGGTAAAGGGGGAGATATTGTATGTTTTCCTCAAATTTATTTAATTAATAAATAGATGAAACCAAAGGGGGGGTTATGTCAGGTATATTACACACAAAGGAATTTTAAAATGGATGCCTGTAGCCATTTTGTTTTTAAAGACAGTTTCTTTTCTTTAAAATTTTCTCTAGGTTTAGAAATGAACGAGATTTTTTTTACAGAGTTCATTCCTGGGTGAAGTCTTTTATATTTTTTTTAAGAAGTGCCAGACATGAAGGAACCTAGAATGTGTGTATGTGATAAGGCTAGGTTTAAGTGCTAAGATGTGTCATAATTCAATTTATTGGTCTGTCTTAAGTTTTAAAACAACAGAGATTTTGTCTTTTGGGTATAAGAAAAAGAGTTAAAATTTTTGTAATAATCAAGGTATATTTAATTATATTTACAGTAGGAAATATACTCCAAAATATAGTATATAATTGGTAAATAATAAAAATTACTAAGGAATAGATTCTGTTGAGTTTACCAGAAAAGAATGTAGCTGATAGGACTCTAAGTCATTTCAAAAGGGAGTAGTGCTATAAATCAGATGACAGAGACAGTCTAGTTGGGAGAAGAGAAGGTCTTTGTTAAGTCAGTCTGACCTTTTTGACCCGAGATAAGAATTAAAAAGAAATGGTGGAATTAATTAAAGAAGTGCAATACTGCCCTCTAGAGGATAGTAAAAATAATGATTCATATTACCATTAATTAACCGTGACGTCAAATTGGCTATAATAAGCGGCAAAGGTTTTTGTAAGTCCGTGGGAGATTCCAGCATTCAGACTCACATCGCAATGCATTCAGCACACTGCAATGCATTACGCATGACCCTCTGAGAGTCCAAGATTCTAACACTCAGACTCACACCACGATGCAGGCAGATCCCAAGACATGAGTGTCATGGTTCCCAGATCCCACCACGCAGTACTTAACACCCAACACTCCACAGAGCCCAGAAGCTACCAACAGAGTAGCCGTGAATGATCTCTAACTGTCTGGTCCTTAGAATTGGCCAGGTAAACTAGCTAGACAGAAAGGGTTAACAACACGGGGAGTAGTCAGCCGAGCCAGAATCAGGAATACAGAGTTCAGAATGGTCAAATGGAATAGCCGGGTCGATATCAGAGCAGTAGCGTAGTACAAGAAAATGGTCTAGGGCAACAGAAGGCAGAATAGTCAGAAAACAAGCAGAGGTCAATAAAGGGTTAATTCAATATAGCAGTCAGGTACAAGGAGCTCAGGTATGGATAACCACGATCTGGCAACTGCTGAGAATACACTGAAGGTTTTTAAAGACCTTCACCAGACCACGCCCCCCACTCAAGCCGCGCCTCATGCAACCACCTCCCTGCCTGTCTCCATTTAAACTGGGCATTGGTCAGCGAGCAGCATCAGACATGCTGCCCTCAAGCACACAGGTAGGGCTGGAAGCTCCCAACGTTACAATGAGGCAATCAAGATTCTCACCAAATCTCTAACTCACATGCATTAATTATCTGATATCAATAATCTTCACATATTCCAAATTATTACATCAGGAATTCCAAGGCAGACTTATCAAAATCCAGATTGGACAGGTAATGTATGAAATTAAATAAAGGAATTAATGTAATTATATATTTGTAGATATTCTTGCAACGTAGACTGAGATTCTCAGATACCGTTAAATCCAAATTCTAAGTAATTTCTATTCTGCAGATAGAAATATGAAGAAGTGGATATAAGGATTTATTCCTAAAGAAATGTTGTAACATTGATACCAATATATATATTGAATTTGGAAATTACTGTGATTAAAATTAATAAGCAAGGAATTATATAACTACAAAATAAAAGGCTAAAGATTAGAAGTTTAATTCTCGAGATTAGAGGAGGATTCACTAAATAAGTTTTTATTACTTATCATTAAATTAGCTTATCTTTTGTTGATCCATGTAGTATAGATATATATATATATATATATCTATAAGAGCTGGCTGGTTAAAGATTGTTTGCAGGGAAATGCATGTTGTATTAAGCAGAAATGTTTATTAACCATTTGTGTATTAGTTACTAACTGATAAGGTAAATGATATTAATCATATATGCAGTTACTAACCTGAGATACATATATTGTGAAGCTAGTTTTTATATGCTGATGGATTGTGGTTTATAAATTTTTGTTTATGATATGAGATTTGAAACTGTTTTGTATACGTAATAAATATATATATATTTTTATCCGTTTATTGATTATTGTATTTTTTAAAGCAAAACACAGACAATTAAAAGAATTCAGGTTCATTTCTAAGAAATATAGACGATTGATATGTGTCTCGTATAAGTTTCTTATGAAATAATAATCCCTGATATATTGGAGGCAACTGCCGAGGTAGGTCCAGTAAGTCCAATATAGACATATTGGAGGCTTGGCTAATAAATCCAATATATATAAACGTGTTGTATTCACGTGCAGAGATTATATCCGACAGGTTTCACTGCCACCCATTAAGGGGTCTCACTGATTTATAGGAGGTTTCACTGCCACCCTTTAAGGGGTCTCACTGATTTATGAGAGGTTTCACTAATCACCCATCAAGGGGTCTCACTGATTTATAAGAGGTTTCTTCGATTTGTAATTTGTGTCTTCTCACTGCCATCCATCAGGGGGTCACACTGCATTTTAGGAGGTTTCTGCGAATTGTAATCTGTGTCTTGTCCCTGTTGCCAGCTATCAGGGGGTCCTATCAGGGGGTCTCACTGACTTGTAGCAGATTTCTGCGAATCGTAGTTTGTGTTTTGTCACTGGCACCCATCAGGGGGTCTCACTGATTTATAGGAAGTTTCTGGGAATTGTAATCTGTGTCTTGTCACTGGCTGCCAGCTATCAGGGTGTCTCACTGAGTTGTACCAGAGTTCTGTAAATCTTTAATCTTTATACCAGAGTTGAATCAGAGTTCTGTATATATTTAATCTATATATCACTCACCATGTCGGAAAGAACAAAAAGGACAGGCAGACGCTCCCAGACACAGATAAGAGGACAATCAGCCCCTGTGTCGGGAGGCTGTGCCTCTGGTCGTGGTGGACGTGGTGCATCCTCTGTCTGCAGGGGCACGCTTGTCCTTTCTAACTGGTGCTGGCCGTCTTCTTAAGCAGCAGCAACATACAGAGGACTTGGTGGATTGGCTAACCAGGCCATCCTCATCCTCCGAGTCCTCTGCCAGCCAGGCTTCTAGTGCTTTACAGTCCACCTCAGCTTCCAAAGCATCTAATGCAGCCTCCATGTCCACAGCTACTCCTGCCGTAGCCTCGCTATCACACACGGAGGAGTCAGCTGAATTGTTTGACTACAATGACAGTGACATGCTGCTTGAGGATGCGCAGCAAGTACAATGCTCTGATTCAATCTCTGAGGTTGAGGAAGGGAGTATAATCAACCTAGAAGAAGGGGGTGCCAGCGATGACACACAAATAACTGGCACTCATGTTGCCCCAGCAGCTGCAGCATGCTGCCAAATTGGCTCCAGTGACGAGGAGATAGGGGGTGATTATGATGACAATGATGGTGAGGTCACTGACTCCACCTGGGTCCCTGATCGAACAGAGGAATCAAGTGAGGAGGAGGAGGAGGAGGGGGAGGAGGAGGCGGAGGCGGCACAGCAAACACGAGGCACAACATCCTCTATGACCAACCGTAGCACTAGCCAGTCCAAGGCATCACATATCAGAGCTGCTCAAGTGCAGAGTGCTGTTATCTCAAAGCACACACGCAGGAACTCTGCTGTCTGGGAGTTCTTTAAGAAATGTGCAGCAGACCGCACCGTTGCTATTTGTAATCTATGTCAGATGAGGCTGAAGTATTGTAAAGACACCGGACGCTTGAGTACCACGTGCTTGAGGCAACATATGACCACCTGCCACACATCCCGTTGATGCAAAACTTTGCGTAGGTCCTCCTCCTCCTCCTCATCTGTCTCTACCCCCACTGTATGTCCTGTCATGTCATAGCCTACAACCTCCACTGACAGGGATGATGCTACAGTAATGGATGTACCAGCTCCTTCACAATGTGACAGTATCCCCATCAGCTGAAGATTTACGCAGTCAGATTACGGTGCCGCAACTGCTGCAGCGTAAGAAAAAATATAGTCCCAACCATCCCCAAGCACAGCGTCTAAATGTCAGTTTAGGAAAATTACTCGCATTGCAGCTGCTGCCTTTCCAGCTGGTGGACTCTGCTCCTTTCCGTGAATTTGCTGAATGTACTGTACCACAGTGGCAGGTTCCAAAACGACATTACTTTTCACGCAAGGCCATTCCAGCACTATACCAGCATGTGGAAGACAATGTTATCCAGTCATTGGGAAAGGCAGTCAGAAGCAAGGTGCATGTGACTTTAGACACGTGGTCCAGCAAGCATGGACAGGGTCGTTACATTTCCTTCACGGCACACTGGGTAACTCTGATTGCAACTGGGAGGGATCCAAGACGGGGCTCTGTGCTGGAGCTTGTTCATCCACCACACCTCCAGAAAGCTGCTTGTATGAGGTCTGTCTGCTCCACCACCACCACCTCTCCCTCTCCCTCCTCTTTCTCTGTCTCTGGTGAAGTGGCAGTTAAAACGACACCTGACAGGGTCTACGCAATGGCTCAAGCAAAAAGAAGCCATACTGTGCTTGAGCTGGTTTGTTTAGGGGACAGGAGCCACACCTGGACAGAAATTCTGTTAGCTCTGCAGGGGCAGGTGCAGAGATGGTTAACACCACGCCAGCTTGAGCTGGGAATGATCGTCTGTGATAATGGCAGCAACCATTCTCTCTGTGCTACGCAAGGGTAAATTGACACATGTACCATGCCTAGCACACGTCCTAAATCTGGTGGTACAGCGTTTCCTAACCAGGTACCAGGGCTGACGGAGTTTCTCAGCCAGGCCAGAAATTCTGTCAGCTCTGCAGGGCCAGGTGCAGAGATGGTTAACACCACGCCAGCTTCAGCTGGAAATGATCGTCTGTGATAATGGCAGCAACCATTCTCTCCGCTCTACGCAAGGGTAAATTGATGCATGTACCATGCCTAGCACACGTCCTAAATCTGGTGGTACAGCGTTTCCTAACCAGGTACCCAGGGCTGGCACAGCTTCTCAGCCAGGCCAGAAAAGTTTGCAGCCACTTCAGACAGTCATTCCCAGCAAGTGTTTGCCTGGCAGAAATTCAAAGAGAATTCCACCTTCCCACAAACTGTCTGATCTGTGACATGCCCACCAGGTGGAACTCGACATTGGCAATGCTGCAGCGTTTGCACAAGCAGCAGAGGGCCATCAATGAGTACCTGTGTGAGTATGGCACAAGGAAATGTTCAGGTCAACTTGTTTCCCCCCCCCTGCAGGCACGCACATAATCTCCAGAGGCAATGGAGGTTCTTTTTCCACAGGTGTACTGTGATAGTCCATAGAGACAGGAGGGTCAGACTCCTCAGGTATGGGGATCTCGTACTCCATGGTCAGTTCGGGTTCTTCCTCCTCTCCTGCATAGTCCTCCAGAGACTCCCTACCCCTGTCTACAGCGGGCTTGAGTCTTCTGGGTGCAGGTTTAGGTGTTGGAGGTTTTCTGGGCATAGACTTGGGAACTGGGGGCCTAGGAACAGGCTTGGGTACCTGAGATCTCTTTGGAGCAGGCTTGGGCTCAGGTGCAGTGAGCTTAGCATGGGGTGCCTCTTTTTAAGCACCAGAGTTTTTTCAAACACAGTCTTTTTCATTGGGGTTTGCTGGGAGACCCTAGCCATCTCGGGTGTGGGAGCTGGCCTTTTAGGGGTGTTACGGGACAGGCTGCGAGCCAGTGGTCTCTTGAGACACAGTTGATACATAGACCCTCTGCCATCCTCCTCCTGGCGCGCTCCTCTGTAGTAAGCAGGCCTCTAGGCTTCTTTCCTGAGGCAACACACACTTTAGGAAGGGTGCTTCTTAGGGAGGCCATAACAGGTGGGCCAGATCTTCCAGGGCTGTAGCATCCCTGTGGGCTCAGTTGGTGGGCTTTGCATTATGTCAGGGTGGCACCTGGCATTCGCCGTGGTGGGACCCATGTTCAGGTGGTTAGAGCCTGTAACAGATCTCTGTGCCCGGACAGGGTCACATCTGCCAAATGCTGCTTCCTCGCTGGACACCCAGTTTCTCCTCGTGACTCTCACACCTTTCTCTTGTACCTTAGCCACAGCTCAAGGCCCAGTGTATGTAGAGAGCCTGGCTAGCACCCCCAGGAATAAGCCGAAGCTGTAGACCTGGAGCCTTTCCTTGGAACAGCGGGCAGAAGATTCCTGGTACTCCAAAACATGAGTCGTGACTTCAAGCTTGGTCAGAATAGAACTGACTGTTTATTCACAGAGAGGACAGATAGAGTCAAGGACCAGAACATTTGCATACAATCAAACAGACAACATCACAGATCAGATAACTACCCAGGGCCTTCAAACAATGTAGAATGGGGGAAGGAGAAAGCTGTAAACAAAAGGAATTTCTTACTGAGAGAATTTACACAATAGCAGGTACTAATACAGAGATCTACACTATATAGGGAATAACACACAGACATCAGAAATCTTTAGTTAACTGGCATATCTATAAAACCGTAAAAACCACAATATATTTAAAAGGTCCACCAGTTCCCCAATAGTCTCTTTCACGGGCCATAGTCTCTGGGCAGGAGGCTAGCGCACATCCCCCTCCAAGTCGCACAGTGATAGCGTGTTCTGTCACAGAGTCCTTTAGGCCGGGATATGCTGGAGGTACCTGGGAGTTAGCTGACTGAGGCAGGTCTGAGTCCAGGGCGAGGTACAAAGGGAGCAAGCAAAAGAGTAGTCAGGATCAGGACGGTCCGTGGTCTGTGGCTGGCAGCAATGAGGCAAGGTCGGTGGGTCAAGCAGGGTCTGGTACACGGTTGATAGCAGGATAACAGAGAGGGGTCAGAACACTTTCAGGGAATGACTTGCAATGCAAAGCCAAGTTGCAAGGGGAGGATTCACTTTTATTGACAGACGGACAGGAGGGTGTGGCATGTGTTTGGTGTTTACACTTTGGTTAACCCCTATCAGTGCTGGCAAGGTCTGAGGCAGTACTTTACATGGTTAGCACTGATGTAGGTCTGGTTGTTGCACACACGGGTGCTGATCCCTGACACTGTCAAGGCCACAGTCTTTATGCCGACAGCATTCCTGCGGGTCCTACTCAGATCAGACAGGAGGAGGATGAGGATGAGGAATATTTAAGTTTGTGGGGGCATTGAAGGTGGGGATTCCTCAAGGGAGGGTTTTGTGTCCCCAGAAACCCAAGGACTAGTATGTGGCTGGGAGGAGGTAGTGCACGATAGGGTCATCCTTATTGACCAGGAAGACTTGGAAGCTAATACCACCTCCATCCTATGCTGCAGGGGCTCCCTTATTATGCAAAGCCTGCTAAAGGACCCCAGGATTCGTGCTATCAAGTAGAGGGATCATTACTGGTTGGCAACCCTTCTTGATCCACGATACAAGGTGTGATAAAGGCACTGGATGCAAGTGTAGCGCTGTGTTTAAAACCTTACTGTGGCAGTACCTATTTTTGGCCACCGGAGGGAGACAAGCGCGATAAGAGACACTGAACATTGGGACTACATTTCCCGGCATGCTCTGGGAACGGACACAGGAAGTGGGTGGGACACGCCAAGGTACATCCTGAGCTTCGTGGAGATAGCTGGCAGAGAGCGCCAGGGAGTGAAAGAGACAGGACACAGTGCTGCAGAGCGGAACAGTGACTAGGCCGGAGCGCAGGTGCGGCCTATCAGGATTCCAAGTGGGAATTATCCAGCCTTGTAAGAAGGAGACCCAGTGATCTACAGACATCACCCAAGCTGCTATCAAGGAAGCCAGAGGACCCCCGAGTGAGGAGTACCGCAGGTCCATTGGATGGGAGAGCAGGCGGTAGCTGGACCAGTCACTGTCGGAGCAAAGAGAGCCAGACAACGGATCCAGTAGCCAGTATCCCAGCAAGGCACCGAGCGGAGGGACGTCCTGGGTCAGAGGAACCTTGGTGATCGAGAGGATGGGTGAGAGGCCTCCAAGGCCGGTTTTATAAAGTCAAGAAAGCATGCTGCTGTTTATTTCTAAAACCCACAGGGCCCCAACTTGACTAGTCGAAGACATTGTTTAAGAGATTCACTGGCCAGTTGAATAGTACCCGGGTACCATAACACACACATACACTTACAGTCCGGGACTTAACCTGTGCGGGACTCACTCCCTAATATCCCAAAAAGGGGTAAAGATTCGCATATTATTTTGTTTTCCACTGCGCGTTTCTCGAATTACGAAATATTGTATTCTCTTTCCGCTACGCGTTTCTCAAAATTACGAAGCATTGTATCTTTTCTGTTCGGCTGCGCATTTTCCCGAAATACGAAGCCTCGTATTTCTTTTTCCGCTGCGCGTTTACCGCAATACGAAATACTGTAAATATATCTACGAACACCGTGTCTCATTATATGCCTTTTACTCTAGTAAACTATATAAATTATAAAATCCACAACGGTGCTGGAGTATATTTATTCCCTAGTGCGGGGAGACTGACCCGTGGTTCATTTTCAGCGGCTCCTCCGGGAGTGAGCGCTACACAAGGTTCGATTGTCCCACTTTTATTCAGCTCATAAAAGCAGCAGGGTACAGCAGCTCATCAAAAACAAACAAAATATCAAAATAAACACCTACTCCGTCTATGGAGCCTAACTAAACAACACAATTTCTCTCTAACAGATACTGGCCAGCTAAGCTGGTTCCCAGTCAAACAGCGTACCTTTTTCTAGCACATAAACGTCAGGAGTTCCTCTCCTCGCTTCATCCAGCACACAGATTGTCCCTACAACAGCTTTCTCTCTCTGTCTGTAGGTCTGTCGGTCTGTGTGTCTGACCTCTGGAACCACACAGATATATGGGCAGGGCAGTCTTAATTAGGCCTTGTGTCTGAATTAACCCTTTAGTGGGAAAATAGCATTCCTCAGATGCCTAATATCCCTGTGATCTACAACCCTGCCCCTCACCCTGTCACAAAGGGTAAAGTTGCAGAGCTCATCCTGCCCGCACAGAGGGAGCACTGGATGAAAAAACTTGAATACGCTCTAAAGCAACACTTGTGTAAAACCTTTCCAGGCACTGGTAGGTTACCAAGTGATGACACACGTGCTTGTGAGGCTGCGAATGATCAGAGGAATAGTGGTGAAGGCCGGGCTGCTTGACTGATGCATTTTTTAATTTGTTTAGTCCACGACGCCCAGGGACGTCAAATGTAGGCACCCATTGCCAGCGTCTTCACCATATGGTGCAGGACTACCAAGGGGCAAGGGCAGACCTGGATATGTTTCCAGCAGATGATCCACTGGCTTAGTGGGTGTTGAGATTGGATCACTGGCCAGAACTTAGCCAATATGCTATGCAGCTACTAGGTTGCCCTTCATCTAGCGTGCTTTCTGAAAGGACGTTCAGTGCCGCTGGAGGTTTTGTCACAGACAAAAGAGTGCGTCTGTCCAAAGACTCTGTAGACCGGCTGACATTTATAAAAATGAATCAGTCCTGGATCAGCAGCTATCAACCCCCTGATGCTGACGTAACGGAATAGATGGGGGATGTCTTCTGCATTCACAAAACCTCCAGCACTGAACTCTTCCACAATACCACAAAAGGGTTACGGTGTGAAGGCACTAGCTGCCATGAAAGGCACAATATCTGGGTGCACTGACGCCTTGACCAGAATCATATCTTTTCAATATAGGACCACATGGTCCACCCCTACATTCTTCCACAATACTACAGAGGGGTTACTGTATGATTATACTTGCTGGCCTGGCAGTCTGACACCAAAGGCACAATATCTGGGTGCACTGACGCCTTGACCAGATTCATATCTTTTCAAAATAGGACCGCATGGTCCACCCCTGCATTCTTCCACAATACTACAGAGGGGTTACTATATGATGATACTTGCTGGCCTGGCAGTCTTGCACCAAAGGCAGAATATCTGGGTGCACTGACGCCTTGACCAGAATCATATCTTTTTAATATAGGACCACATGGTCCACCCCTGCATTCTTCCACAATACCACAGAGGGGTTACTGTTTGATTGTACTTGCTGACCTGGCAGTCTGGCACCAGAGGCACAATATCTGGGTGCACTGACGCCCATTACCAGATTCATATCTTTTTAATATAGGACCACATGGTCCACCCCTGCATTCTTCCACAATACTACAGAGGGGTTACTGTATGATGATACTTGCTGGCCTGGCACCAAAGGCAGAATATCTGGGTGCACTGACGCCCATTACCAGATAAAAAACTTTTCAATATAGGACCACATGGTCCACCCCTGCATTCTTCCACAATACTACAGAGGGGTTACTGTATGATGATACTTGCTGGCCTGGCAGTCTTGCACCAAAGGCAGAATATCTGGGTGCACTGACGCCTTTACCAGATGCATATCTTTTTAATATAGGACCGTAAGGTTCACCCCTGCATTCTTCCACAATACCACAGAGGGGTTACTGTATGATGCTACTTGCTGGCCTGGCAGTCTTGCACCAAAGGCAAAATATCTGGGTGCACTGACGCCTTTACCAGATGCATATCTTTTTAATATAGGACCGTAAGGTTCACCCCTGCATTCTTCCACAATACCACAGAGGGGTTACTGTATGATAGTACTTGCAGGCCTGGCACCAAAAGCACAATATTTGGGTGCACTGCCACTGACGCCTGTATCAGATTCATATCCTCAGAGGGGTTACGGTGTGACGGCACTGTTGGGGATGCTAAAGGACCAATTTTGAAGCACCTATTGTTACTTTCATCCAAAGCCTGCATAAGTTTCACAATAATTTAGCCCAAAAAATCAGTAAACTTTTTCTGCGTGCACGAAAATGTCTCCTCTTTTCATACAGACTGCCACCCCAAGCAGTTGTTTATGGATAGATTAAAGGAAAAGCATTTACATTCATTTGAAACGTCATTTTTTTGTTTTTACGTGTTTCTATACATCCTAGAAATCCGCCACTTCACGGGCAGGTTATGGCGACCTCCTAGGCACGATATTTGAAGGAATTTTTAGTTTTTATTTTTAACACTTATTTCATGGAAAACTCACTGTCCCTTTAAAAACTTTTTTTTTAAACTTTTTGTCCTTGTTTCCTGTCCCCCAGGGCACTACCCTGACCCCCATACACCTTTTATGGCATATATCTAGCATATATGCCCTCCTGGAGGGCACTCTAAAAACCGAATTTTCAGCCCCATTGACTTGCATGGAGTTCGAGTTCGGGTTCGGGTTCGGACCCGAACATATGGGAATTTCGGGTTCGGGCCCGAACCGAACTCGGGGGGTGTTCGGCTCATCCCTAATCTTCATGTCTTTCAATGCACTGAGGGAACAATTAAGCAAGGGATCTGTTTTGTTTAATACATTGTTACCCCCAGTTAGTGTTTTTGTATAACATCCTTAACAGCCATGGGTACGGCCGAAAAAATTGGCTCAGTTCGGTTTAGAAAATTCTGCAATTCTGATATTTCTGAATAGAGTCTTTATTTCTGCTTGTTTTAGGTTTAGGGATAGGGTTATTGTTAAGTTTGGTATTATGGTTTAGTTCTCATTTGTGTTCTTTTTGGATTATGATTACTTTTAGAGTTGGGATTAGTATTAGGGTTAGGGATCAGAAAGAGGTTTGAAGATAGAGTTACAATTGGTGCTTTATTTATAAGGTTAGGGTTACAGTTAGGGTTAGGTTCAGTAATTGGTTTAGAGTTAGGATTACCATTTCTGTTTGTTTTAGGCCAGGGTCAGACTAACGCATTTTTGACATCTACCATCAAAACGTGCGTTGATGCGTGCAAACGCATTTTTTTACGGAATACGCGAAAGCGGTCAGACGATGCGCAATTCTGGACGTATTTTATTACGGAGCTGTGAAAAAAAACAGAAATCTGATGAATCTAATTAATTGATGAATGAAAAAATAAGGGGAAGGGTTATAAAAAGGTATGGTGGCGTTTTTCAAAGATGGATCCAGTACAAGTCTTTCTGTTTGCTGCAATGGGGTACCTGTACCTTAAGACGAAGAGAAAGCGGCGAACTTGGGTTCAGGATATATTAAACATCAAACAAAATAACACATCATGACAAACAAACAAAACACATATTTATGACATGTACTGTATCACAGATCATGATACCGCCGAGCATCTGGGTCATGAGGGCCGGTGGTGTGGCAAGAGAAGAACTCCGACTCTGTGTGTGGCCTGGCTACAGGGGGCATGGGTGGGTGGGTGGACAGCACCTCACTGGGGAGGTGTCAGGGTTGCACGTAGCGGTGGCAGCGTTGGAACCAATATGCAAGATGTACCTATAGCTGAGCGGTATGATAGCGTGGCAATATCTCCAGGCAGAGATCGAAGGGTTACAGCAGGCAGTGTAGTCATGTATCCAGGCAGAGGTCGAAGGGTTAAAGCATGCAGCGTAGTAATATATCCAGGCAGAGGTCGAAGGGTTAAAGCAGGCAGTGTAGTAATATATCCAGGCAGAGGTCGAAGGGTTAAAGCATGCAGCGTAGTAATATATCCAGGCAGAGGTCGAAGGGTTAAAGCAGGCAGCATAGTAATATATCCAGGCATAGGTCAGAATCACGGTCTCAGGAAACAAGTAATACACAGCGCAACAGACTAGAATAAACTAGTACTGAACTATCAGCCAGGCGACTCTTTATGGGGAACCTCCCGGGCGGTCGCTGATGACGTGTGAACTGCCGTCGGCCGTTCTGAGCGTTCCAGCGTATGACGTTCTCTGATAGCCCGGGAAAACGTGCGCACGTGCGGTTCAATCTGCAGCTTGGCCACGAGGGAGGAGGATTGATGGACGCTACGAGCGTCGGAATGCCCGCCAATGCCCGAGACCGGAGCGCAATCCAGGGGCTGCGGTATGGAACCCTGACAGGAGGGAAGATCCACGGCCATTGGCGGATTGTGGCACAGCACTGTAATAAACGGCTGCCTGTTGGGGACGGGAAAGGATGTCATCAAATATTGCCAGGGATCTGTGGCGGTACTCCACCTTCTGAGCCGGGCTCATCTGGTTGAGGAGGGACAGACAGGAATTAAAGAATGACATGTCCTCGGAGTCGGCAAGCATGCAGCGTTGGTGTGGATGGTTAGTTTGAGCCTCCATGAAGGTAACCATGGCCTGCTCCAGGTCTGTAGTAGGGATGTGCACCGATTTTTTTTTCGATTCGGCTCGTTTCGACCACTTTCTGTTTCGATTCGGTTCGGTTTTATTCGTTTTTTGGGTACATTTATTTTTCGGAATATCGACCATTTTTCGTAATTTCGGGTCACTTTACTAGGTTTCTGTATCGACTTTTCGTTATTTCGGAAATTTTCATTTTTCGGAATTGTACATGGTTTTCGGCATATCGCCCATTTTTCGTTTTTAGGAACTTTTCGTTTTTTCGGAACGTCTGTTCTCGTTTCAAAGCTGTCTAACTCTATTCGTTTTGATGAAAACTACTATGGTTTACTTTTTTAATACTACTTTATATAATTTTTATAATAAATTTTTGGTTTGTTTTTCGGATCCGATAATTCATTCTGTCGATACGATAATTCAGGCGATTCTATCGTGTTTTTTTAATTAACCCTTTCGCTGCTGAGGCTTTTCTCGCCTCTGTGCTGAGCTCATTTTTACCGGTTTTGCTCATCATGTTTAAACGTGTTTTGAAGCTTATTTTAGTATATGACCCAGACATATTATATATCGTTCTTTCCGTCAGACTTGGCAGATTCATAATATGTCATTATTATATGTATACGTCATGACCTGTCTGTATATTATAACAAAAAATGCAATAAAATATGATTTTTCAATAATTTACAACGTGTAAAGTGTTTTTTTTTTCACATTTTAACATGCGAGCAATTGCGGTTGTATTTTGTATGGGGTGCTCTTGTTAAAAAAATTAGAGATGGGGTCTCGTTACATTTTTTTTTGGGGAGAATTACAAAACTTTTAACAAACGCACCGCATACAAAAATCGTTAGTGCAGCATCATTGTTCACATTAGAATTGAAATGGGAACAATATTGCTGCATTAACAAACGAAAAAAAAGAAAAAAAATTGTTTATTTTTTTTTATAATTTTTTTTAAATATTTTTTTATTTTTAATTTTTTTACAAACGTTTTTCACATTCGTGTTTGATATCGTTGGAACGGCCATGCTCTGGCCGATCCAACAATACCAAACTTTAACCCCTAGCTGCCACGGATCGGGAGATAGGGGTTCATTGTAACCCCCTATCTCCACCATTGGTGGCAGCTAGGGGTTAACTCCAGGACTGGCGTCATCGTGCTATGCACGATGACGCCAGTCCTCAGGGGGAGTTCCCGGAAGCTTGGCCGACATCCGACATCCTCATGGATATGCCCCAGCTCCTCATGGATATTGCCCCAGCACCTCATGGATATGCCCCAGCTCCTCGTGGACATGCCCCAGCTCCTCATGGACATGCCCCAGCTCCTCGTGGACATGCCCCAGCTCCTCCTGGATATGCCCCAGCTCCTCATGGACATGCCCCAGCTCCTCGTGGACATGCCCCAGCTCCTCGTGGATATGCCCCAGCTCACACATGGATTTGCCCCAGCTCCTCGTGGATATGCCCCAGCTCCTCCTGGATATGCCCCAGCACATGGAATGCCCCAGCTCCTCATGGTTATGCCCCAGCTCCTCATGGATTTGCCCCAGCACATGGAATGACCCAGCACCTCATGATAATGGCCCCAGCTCACCTCCGCCGCCTTTTTCGCTCCCTCAGAGCGTCCGGCGGCACGCAGCTTGGGCGCTCGCCAGGGGAGCCACGTGACCAGCTGCGATTGGCTGGTGACGTGTTTCCTCCAGGCGAGCGCCGAAGCTGCATGCTTCGGACGCTCGCAGGGAGCGAAAAACGCGGCGGAAGGTGAGACACCCGCCCTTAGGGTGACGGTGTCATCCTAAAGGCGGGTGTCACCTGGTGCGGGCCGCTCCGCCTGCCCCCACGTAGCGACGCCACTGGTATATACATTTAACAGCCGCACGCCCACGGACTTACTCTATCCAAACAAAGTTCAGAATGATGTGAAACATTGGGACTTTTTGGATAGATTTCGATTTTCAACTATCCAGAAGTTAAAAAAATAAAAATGGTCGAAATCTAATGCAAAAGTCCTGATGTTTCACATCGGGATGTCAGATATTAATAGGCTTGTGCACCGATTTTTTTTCGGTTCGATTTGTTCTGATGTTTAAAATTTTCGATTCTGTACATTTTTTTGGAATATCGACCATTTTTCGTATTTTCGGGTCACTTTGCTCGTTTTTTGTATCGACTTTACGTGATTTCGGAAATTTTCTTTTTTTCGGAACGTCTGTTCTCCTCGTCTCAAAGTGTCTAACTCTATTCATTTTGATGTAAACTACTATGGTTTACTTTTTTATACTTTATATATTTTTTTTATAATAAATTTTTGGTTTGTTTTTCGGATCCGATAATTCATGCTGTCGATACGATAATTCTGGCGATTCTATCGCGTTTTTTTTTTATTAAATAAAGATCCTTTTTTTCTTATGAATATACATTTCACAACTTATTTATTTAATCACATTAAAAAAATGGTATGAAAGCCAATTAACAAAAAAAAAGAACAAAACGATTTAAAAAACGGTAAACTGACCCGAATGGTCTGACTTTAAAAATAAAAACCAGAACAAAAATGTTTTAAAACGGAAAAATAGTTGATCAAAATGATCTGAAATGAAAAAAATAATAAAATAAAATGATTTAAAACAGACAAAAATATAAATTAACCCTTTCGCTGCTGAGGCATTTCACGGCTTCCCTTCACGCCTGTGTTCCTCACTGCGGTCTGCTGCTGAGCTAATTTTTAACAGTTTCGCTCCTCTTGTTTAAACGCATTTTGAAGCCTTCTTTTATAATATGACCCAGACATGTTATATATCGTTCTTTCCGGCAGACTCAGCAGATGATTCATAATATATCATTATCATATGTATGCGTCATGTCCTGTCTGTATATTATAACAAAAAATTCAATAAAATTAGAATTTTCAATGTTTGTTTTACAAGGTGTAAAGTGTTTTTTTCACATTTTAACATGCGAGTGTTTGCGGTTATATTTTATGAGTTGCGTTTGTTAAAAAAAATTGAAAAGGGGACTTGTTATATTTTTTGGGTGACAATTACACTATTTTTAACAAACGCACCCCATACAAAAATCCTTAGTGCAGCATCATTGTTCACATTATAATTGAAATGGCAACAATATTTCTGCATTAACAAAACAAAACAAAAAACCTGTATTTTTTTTTTATATTTTAATTTTTTTAAATTTTTAACATTGTCATGTTTGGTATTGTTGGAAAGGCCATGCTCTGGTCGATCCAAAGATACCAAACATTAACCAACCGATAGCTGCCGCGGATCTGGAGATAGGGGTTCCAATGAACCCCCTATCTCCACCATTGGTCACAGTTAGGGGTTAACTCCAGAACTGACATCATTGTGACGAGGTCTTGGGACTGTCGGCAGCTGCTGTTCCCCCACGCTGTTGTCTTCCTGCAAAGACGTGACCATGTTGGCGGGCAGCGTCTTAGCGGGCAGCGGTGGGAGAGAGAGAGCTCTTAGCTGGGTGGAGGTGTTGTGTGAAGCTGCAAACAGGGACAAATAAACTAGACCTGAGCCGCACTAAGGATCTTTGGGTTGTGTCGGAGAAGACTTCACGCAGTGCTGCCATCAATATTTTTTGATAAATTCTTGGTTATACAATGAATGTGACTGTGGACAAAAATCCGTGTTGTTGTGACATCGCCTAAGCTTAACAAAACCAGGCCACGTCGGTAATCAAATCTCAAGGCAGTACAACAAGGTTGTGTTAGTGTGTGACATTTTTTGGCCAGGCAGGAAGTGTAGAATGTGCAGTCACATTCATGGCCACAAATATGTTGACAAATTTATGACAAAGGGTCCATAGAAATGTCAATACATTTATGTACATATAATTTTAACAGTGTGGAAACCAAGCAATACATATTAACTTATTAAGTAAGGAAAAGCAACGCACACAAACAGGAAAATAGTGGAAAAATAGAAAATTTATTTACAACATATGAACGGGAATATATAATATGAATAGGGAAGGGAACATGCCAAGGATGGCAAACTGCCCAACAGTTACTGGCATTTGAGGAGATGTTGGAGCTGGTCCGCATCTTGGATTGCAAAGATTAGGATTGCTGTAAGGGCCCTTACGGCAGGAAGAATAACACCCGCAAGGATTGTATCCTTGAAAAGCTACGCACCACCATCCTGGAGCTGTTCGGGAAGGACCGGACGAAGGACCATCTCCGAAAACGCTGGTCCGACCTCAAGGCACGCGAGCAGGAGCAGCTGAGGCACATTCTGGTGACATTCGGGAGGAGGCTGCCACTGGTCTCATGCTGCTCCAGGACGTCTGCGGCATTGTTTATGTGCTCCCGCAGTTCCTGGAGCAGTTCCTGTAGGGTGTTGATGGAGGTAGCTGACAGGCGAAGCTCACCGATCGCCTCCCGTCGGCGTCTGGCTTCTCCTTCTATATATCCAATAAATGAAAGAAGGAAAATACAGTAAGTAAAGCAGGTTTCTATTTTTGACTGAAAGTCTTGAAAAAATATAACAGTAGTATATACCAGTGCTGGCGGCCTCCTGAGGCTCCGACTCCTCCGACTCCTCCCACACCACCGTCAGCATATCCGGTGCTATATGTAAGAAATTAAAGAAATAAAAAATACAGTAAACAACAAAACTGATTTATTTTTGAACAAAAGTTGATGCAAAATACAACAGTAAAAAAAAAAAACCTGGACTGGCGGCCTCCTGCTGCACCGGCTCCCTCTCTTCAACTTCGCCCTCCACCTCTCCTCCTCCTGCTCCTCCTCCTGCTCCTCTTGTGCTATACATAAAAAAATTAAATTAAAATACAGTAAACAAAAATGTTTCGGTTTTTGACCAAAAGTCGTTGCAAAAAAAACAGTATATACCAGCGCTGGTGGACGCCCGTGGCTCCTCCTCCTCCTCCACTGGGGCACTGGTCCCCTGGGGCAGATGCTGCTGCCTGTGCCTTCTTCTTCCTGTCTTCTGCCAAATCAAAAAAATAACACGTAAATAATGAAGACTGGAAAAAATGGTATATCTATACACTATATTGCCGAAAGTATTGCGACACCCCTCCACTACCCACTACCAGCTTGACCCCCCACTACTCCCATCTCATACGTCTAAAGTCACAAAATATTTATTTATTTCCCCTGCACATAGACATATATTACCGTTCATTTATATATTTTTTTCAGAAGTAAACATTACGTTTATTCAATAAAAACTATTATTTGTGTTGTGTGCGTACAAAACGCATTGTGCGACTGCTTTTAGTTATTTTATAGAAGGCCTCAGCCTCAGTTTCACTTTCAGTTTCTGCGAATAAAACTGTGGATATTGCAGAAACAACAACAGAAATCCACCATTTTGTTTTGAAATTTGCATCTAAAGCGTTCAATAAACACACTGCTGCAGCAAACTGAATCGCTGCGCTGCAACAATTCAGCAGCTGCTGAGGATGTAATGAAAGCAGCTCTGTTTGGATGCACTTTCAGAAGAACTACATGTCCCATCCTACCACTTAGCAGAGACGCAGAGATTTTTATTGATGCGCAGGTGGGAGCCAATATTGGGCAAGCTGCGGGTCATCTCGTATGCATCACTCAATCACAACAACCTCCCCCCCCCAGCACACTACAGTACACACAGTGCAAAAAGAAATCCAGCATTGTAACTTCATCTACATACATCAAATGTCACAATTTTCACGAATACGTAAAATCACAAAAAAGAAGAGCTATGACAAAAATGCATGTATGACGAGTCGTGAAACCGCAAAGCTATACACAATCACATTGCATGAAAAAAGGACTAGATAAATCAGCGTATTTCTGTGCACATTAGCACATGCAAGCACATTATTATTATTATACAGGATTTATATAGCGCCAACAGTTTGCGCAGAACTTTACAATATAACATGACACTTACGTTTCGCTATGACGCGGCGGATGTGTCTCAGCTGCTCCTGCTCGCGTACCTTCAGATCAGACCAGCGTTTCCTGAGCTGGTCCTTCGTCCTGTCCTTCCCAAACAACTCCAAAATGGTGGTGCGTAGCTTGTCTAAGATACGATCCTTCCTAGCGTTAGACTTCCTGCGGTAAGGTCCCTTACTGCAATCATAATCCTTACTATCAAAGATCCGTACCAGCTCCAACATCTCTTCAAATGCCATATTGGTGGCCCGTTTCTTCCTGGGTGGTGGTGGTTCATCATTGCAAGACGATGAGGTGCTTGAACGGCACTCATCTCTTGCAGCGGCCATGATGATGAATAATAAAAACAATATTTTGTTCAAAAAGTTGGCAATAAAACTGGCTCAATAAAGTTACGACATTCTCGCGCGCGCATGCGCGACCCGCGGACGAATCGGATCTGACCCAAATACGAAGATTCTTATCGGATCATTGGAAACAAAAAAAAAGTGATACGCATTTACAAATACAAAATTTACAGAATCAGCGATATAACCGATAATAGTTAAATATACGATGTCCAGACTTACCGAAATGGAACCAAAATCCCGAATGGAACTGAAATCATGAATAGAGGGAAAATAAATTTCGATTTGACACATTTCAAGTCCATTCGAAAATTCCGAAAAATTTTCGATTTGGCAAATTTTTCGTTTGTTTCGGAAAGTCTGTTCTCGTTTCAAAGCAACAGATTTCGATTTGACACATTTCAAGTCCATTTGAAAATTCCGAAATTTTTTCCATTCGGCTCGGAAAACAGTTCGGATTCGACTTTTTCGGATCTAAAAAATTTCAGAATTTCGGCCGCATCGAAAGACCCGAATCGGGAAATTTCGTGAAAATTCCGAAATTCCGAAACCCGAAACGCACATCCCTAGTCTGTAGCTGGTGCCCTTCTCCTCTGTGCAGGTCTGGGCTGACTGTTGGTGCCGTACCTGGCACCTGTCCTGTCTCCACATCCTCCTCCAGTTGGGACTCTGCACCACCCCGGTTCACCTCCTCCTGGCAGCTGGCAGAACCTCCTGGCAGCATGTGTTGGACCTGTGAGCCGGAGGTCGATGGCTGGTCGATGCTGCTGACACTACTTCGCGACTCCTGGGTCCTTCGGAGGAACGACAGTTGTCCCGTGTAGATAGATCCACGGACCTTCTTCGAGCCAGCTCCAGAGCGTGCACCCATGGCTTGCTTTTTCTGCACCCGCGTATAGTTGTCGCGTACTGTGCACCATTTGTTCATTGCCTCTTGTGCTGCAAAACATGATGAGTGTGACATTAGCTTGGGTTCATGGGATGTGATCATAATCAAACATTTTTGTTTTGTCTTCTAGGTATCTTGCTAGTGGATGCAGTTTGAAGGATCTGCATTACAACTTCCGTGTTGGCAGATCAACAGCTGGTGAGATCGTCCGCAAGGTGTGCCAAACAATATGGGAAACCATGAAGGAGCAATGTTTGCCAACACCGACACACAAGGCATGTGTAGAAATTGCTGCAGGATTCTGGGAGAGAGCCAACTTTCCAAACTGCCTGGCAGCCGTGGATGGCAAACATGTCCGCATAGTGAAGCCACAGCAGAGTGGCTCACTGTATCAGAATTATAAACATTTCTTTTACATTGGCCTACTGGCGGTGGCAGATGCCAACTATAGTTTTGTGTATGTGGATGTCGGTTCATACGGCAAGGACTCTGACTCCACACTGTTCAGGAACTCGACACTGTGGAATGAAATAGAGAGTGGGTCCCTGAACATCCCCAGACCCGCACCTTTGCCTGGCAGTAACGTGGCAGTCCCCTATGCCTTCACGGGTGATGAAGCATTCGGCCTATCCACACATCTCCTACGGCCCTACTCAGGGACACACCTGAATGTGAAGAAGCAGGTGTTTAATTACAGGCTGTCGCGGGCGAGACGGTATGTCGAGTGTACCTTTGGCATACTGAGCCACAAGTGGAGGATTTTACATAGACCGCTTGATGTACATGTTGATTTCTGTGTGGATATAGTCAAATGCTGCTGCATCCTAAATAATTATGTTCGTGCCAGGGATGGTTTTAATTTTGATGATACCCTCACAGTTATGGGTCTGGAAGATGATGCGAACGATGACATAATAGCGGTGAATAGACACAGCAACAGGTTTCGCGATGCTCTGTCTAATTATTTTACTAGCGATGCAGGTCAGGTGCCCTGGCAGCTGGGGAGTAGACATGTGCGTTCGTTTTAGTACTAAAACGATTTAGTCCGAATTTTGGGATAATTTAGTTTTCATATGACTCAAGAGAAACGAAACTGCTCAGTACAAGAAACGAAAGAAACTAAAATAAAATGCACTACATTTTAGTTTCAGTCCTTTTTGTGATATTACATTGATGAGTGAAGGAGACCAGCAATGAAGAGCGCAACATCGCAACATCCGAAGTTCTGCACCCTCCACATGCCAATGCAGTAGGATGTTCTATACAGAGAGGGACATTAATTAATGCAGGAGGATGTTCTATACATTATACAGAAAGGGGTATTAATGCAGGAGGATGTTATATACATTATACAGAGAAAGGTATAAATTGAGGAGGATGTTCTATACAGTGAGGGACATTGATTAATTCAGGAGGATGTTCTATATATTATACAGAGATGGCTATTAATTGATGCAGGTGGATGTTGTATACATTATACAGAGAGGGGTATTAATTAATGCAGGAAGATGTTCTAAACATTATACAGAGAGGAGCCTTTTTTTTAGCCCTCTAAATCCAGTGGCTGTGAGCGCTGAGATCCGCTGCTTGTTACATTATCTCTCAGTACAACGTATCAGGCTCAGCTGTTACAGTAATTGACTGTAACAGCGCTCAGAGTTTCAGTAAAACAAGGAAATAATATTGTTCTAACCTCTTTTATATATAAAAATATTATTTACTAGTTTTACTGAAACTCTGAGCGCTGTGATGAGCAGCAGTCAGTTACTGTAACAGCTTTGCCTGACACGGGGCAGTATTACAATGTTGGTGATAACTTAACCAGAGCTGTTGTAAACTGAAAACCTCCATAGACTATAATGGCTCTGGGAAGTTTACAACAGCTCTGGTTAAGTTAGCACCAACTATGTAATATGGCCCACATTGTGCTGAGCGTGAGAGATACTGTAACGAGCAGCGATCTCAGCCCTCTGAGGAGCCACTACAATAGTAAATTGTATCCACTGGTTTTCGGATGAATGAAATTAGTTTTCATACTAAAGAACTGAAAACGAATTTCTTTAGCAACTAAATAAAGTGCATTTTAGGACTAATCCATTAGTTCAAAACGAAATTTTGTGCTGTGCACATGTCTACTGGGGAGCATTTGAGATTTCACCACAATGAATAATTTTTTGGTTCGTATTCTTATTGTGACTTACATGTATGGGATTATGAATAAAATAATCATATACTCACTCTGGATATTCTGCTCTCTCCCTGACCATGTTTCATACTCAGGGTACACGACACGAGACACCATGACCCATGCGCTGGCCTTCTTCGCCTTATCTTTGTACCTCTCGCAGGCCATGTCCCATATCTCTGGATGCTCCCCCACAGCGCTGATCAGCCTCTCCACATCGATTTCTGGTCCAGACATTTTTCACACCAGTCGCAGGTACACTCCAACAAAACCTGGAAACTTTGGCTGTTTGGACGTTTTGTAGGCCGGACATTAGCAGCGTCTGACGTCTCCTAATCACGCACACACGCTGCTATGCGGCCGCAGCGCACTCTGTACGTCAGTACTACCGGTATCACGTTGGACAAAAAATGCATTCGTTTGCCGGTTGCGTTGTGTGGACGCACTTTTGTACGCCCGTACTGCGTATATTGCCCGTCATTGGCCGGCATTTGCTGCTACTACGGCCGTGATAAAGTGCGCCTGCATGTGCATTTGCACTGCCTCAGTCTGACCCTAGCCTTAGAGTTAGGGCTCAGTCCTCATTTTCCTACAGAGCACTGCAGTTAAGGAATAACCTCCCAGATGCCATCAAATCTTCCCCCAGTCTAAAGTCACTTAAGAGCTCCCTATTAACATACCTCAACACGGAATGCACCTATAAACATGTAACACAGTGACTATATACAGAATGCACCTGTATACATGAAACATAGTGACTATATACAGAATGCACCTGTAAACATGTAACATAGTGACTATATACAGAATGCACCTGTAAACATGTAACATAGTGACTATATACAGAATTCACCTGTAAACATGTAACATAGTGACTATATACAGAATTCACCTGTAAACATGTGACACAGTGACTATATACAGAATGCGCCTGTAAACATGTAACACAGTGACTATATACAGAATGCACCTGTAAACATGTAACATAGTGACTATATACAGACTGCACCTGTAAACATGTGACACAGTGACTATATACAGAATGCGCCTGTAAACATGTAACACAGTGACTATATACAGAATGCACCTGTAAACATGTAACATAGTGACTATATACAGAATGCACCTGTAAACATGTAACACAGTGAATATATACAGAATGCGCCTGTAAACATGTAACACAGTGACTATATACAGAACGCGCCTGTAAACATGTAACATAGTGACTATATACAAAATGCACCTGTAAACATGTAACACAGTGACTATATACAGAATGTGCCTGTAAACATGTAACACAGTGACTATATACAGAATGCGCCTGTAAACATGTAACACAGTGACTATATACAGAATGCACCTGTAAACATGTAACATAGTGACTACATACAGAATGAACCTGTAAACATGTAACATAGTGACTATATACAGAATGCACCTGTAAACATGTAACATACAGGGTTATTCAGAGAGCGTGAAAAGCAGGAGAGTGACTGGAGAATAAAAAATTCTAGGTCAAAATAGCCAAACCAGAAAAATTCTGCCTTTCATCTCACTTTCCAAATCGGCTATTTCGACCTACAATTTTTCATTCTCCTGTCATTCTCCTGCTTTTCCCGCTCTCTGAATAACCCTGATAGTGACTATATACAGAATTCACCTGTAAACATGTAACATAGTGACTATATACAGAATGTGCCTGTAAACATGTAACATAGTGACTATATACAGAATGTGCCTGTAAACATGTAACACAGTGACTATATACATAATGCACCTGTAAACATGTAAGACAGTGACTATATACAGAAAGCGCCTGTAAACATGTAACATAGTGACTATATACAGAATGCGCCTGTAAACATGTAACATAGTGACTATATACAGAATGTTTTCTGTTAATCTGTATATTTGTGTTTTTTTTGTTTTTAACCCTTTCGCTGCTGAGGCTTTTCCCGCCCCTGTGCTGAGGTCATTTTTACCTGTTTTGCGCATCATGTTTAAACGTGTTTTTAAGGCTTATTTTAGTATATGACCAGACATATTATATATCGTTCTTTCCGTCAGACTCAGTAGATTCATAATATGTCATTATTATATGTATACGTTATGTCATGTCTGTATATTATAACAAAAAATGCAATAAAATATGTATTTTCAATAATTTACAACGTGTAAAGTGTTTTTTCACATTTTAACATGCGAGCAATTGCGGTTATATTTTGTATGGGTGCGCTTGTTAAAAAAATTAGAGATGGGGTCTCGTTACATTTTTTTTTGGGGAAAATGACACTATTTTTAACAAACGCACCGCATACAAAAATCGTTAGTGCAGCATCATTGTTCACATTATAATTGAAATGGGAACAATATTGCTGCATTAACAAACCCAAAAAAATAAAAAAAAGTGTTTATTTTTTTTTATTTTATTTTTTTTAATTTTTTTTTTTTTTATTTTTCTTTTTTTTTTTTTTTTTACAAAATTTTACACTTTCATGTTTGGTATCGTTGGATTGGCCATGCTCTGGCCGATCCAACCATACCAAAATTTAACCCCTAACTGCCACAGATCGGGAGATAGGGAGTTCATTGGAACTCCCTATCTCCACAGTTGGTGGCAGTTAGGGGTTAACTGTAGGACTGGCGTCATCGTGCTACGCACGATGACGCCAGTCCTCTGGGGGAGTTCCCGGAGGCTTGGCCGACATCCAAGATGTCGGCCAGCTCCGGGAAAGGATCGCAAACCGGCGCTTTTCAGCGCCGATTCGCGATCCAGCTCCCCAGGGGTTAATGCCAGGCATCATTTGGAAGGGCAGGCTGTGCCCTTCCAAATGATGCCTGGTTAAGCCCCGCAGAGCCACCGATCGGGAGGGAGAGAGGTCCGAAGGACCTCCCCCCCTCCCTTTCAGGCGCCTCCTCCGCACATGCGGGGGGCGCCTGAATTAGGTGTCATCGCGCCCCCGCGATGACACCTAATTCTGGCGGCTGGTGGTCCGGATGCCGGGCTGACATCCAGGATGTCAGCCCGCACCGGAGGGGCCAGCGATCGGCCGGAACCCGGCCGAACGCTGACCCCAATCTGAGGACGCGCTCAGCACGTCCTCAGCACACCAGCGGGAATGCTGAGGACGCGCTGAGCGCGTCCTTAGCATTCAAGTGGTTAATATCTTGCATTTTATTACTTTGTATTTCTGTAACAACTGTAACATTTCAATGTTCTTGAACCCAGGACATACTTGAATACGAGAGAAATCTCAATGTATCCTTCCTGGTAAAATCCTTTATAAATAAACAA
Organism: Leptobrachium leishanense; assembly: GCA_009667805.1. Classification (NCBI taxonomy): domain Eukaryota; kingdom Metazoa; phylum Chordata; class Amphibia; order Anura; family Megophryidae; genus Leptobrachium; species Leptobrachium leishanense. Next base: position 14,107 of record RXON01003902.1, on the reverse strand, counting down.
ATAAATAAATAAATTAGGATTAGGGTCAATATCTCTGCTTGTTTTAGGATTAGGGATACATATACAGGGTTATGCAGAGAACGTGAAAATCAGGAGAATGAAAAATTGTAGGTCGAAATAGCCAATTTGGAAAGTGAGATGAAAGGGAGAATTTTTCAGATCTGGCTATTTTGACCTAGAATTTTTCATTCTCCAGTCATTCTCCTGCTTTTCACGCTCTCTGAATAACCCTGTTAGTGTTAGTATAAGGGTTAGTATTAGGGTTAATATCGCTGCTTGTTTTAGGATTAGGGATAAATTTAGTGTTAGTATAAGGGTTAGTATTAGGGTTAATATCGCTGCTTGTTTTAGGATTAGGGTTAGGGATTCAGTTAGTATTAGGGTTAGTATTAGGGGCAGGATCAATATCGCTGCTTGTTTTAGGATTAGCGTTACAGTTAGTATTAGGGTTAATATCTCTGCTTGTTTTAGGATTAGCGTTACAGTTAGAGTTAGTATTAGGGTTAGTTAGGGTTAATATCTCTGCTTGTTTTAGGATTAGCGTTACAGTTAGAGTTAGTATTAAGGTTAGTATTAGGGTTAATATCTCTGCTTGTTTTAGGATTAGCGTTACAGTCAGAGTTAGTATTAGGGTTAGTAATAGGGTTAATATCTCTGCTTGTTTTAGGATTAGCGTTACCGTTAGTGTTAGTATTAGGGTTAGTATTAGGGTTAATATGGCTGCTTGTTTTAGGATTAGGGTTGCAGTTAGGGTTAGTATTAGGGTTTGGTTCAGTAATTGGTTTAGAGTTACCATTTCTGTTTGTTTTAGAGTTAGGGTTAGTATTAATGTTAGGGTTAGTATCTCTGCTCGTTTTAGGATCCAGATGCTTCTGAGATTTGCATAATTCAAATAGAACTGAAGCAAACATATCTAGCCCTCAAATAGCCGGTGTATTAACTAGGGATGAGCCGAACACGCCCGAGTTCGGTTCGTATTCGAACCCGACCTTTCCAAATGTTCGAATCCGAACCTGAACCCGAACTCGAACTCAATACAAGTCAATGGGGCTGAAAATTCGTTTTTTAGCGTGCCCTCCAAGAGGGCATATATGCTAGATATTTGCCATAAAAGGTGTATGGGGGTCCGGGTAGTGAAGTGTATAGAAACACTTAAAAACAAAAAATGACGTTTCAAATTACGGTAAATGCTTTTCCTTTTAATCTATCCATAAACAACTACTTGGGGCGGCAGTCTGTATGAAAAGAGGAGACATTTTTGTACACGTAGAAATAGTTTAGTGATTTTTTGGCTAAATTATTGTGAAACTTATGCAGGCTTTGGATGAAAGTAACAATAGGTGCTTTAAAATTGGTCCTTTAGCGTCGGCAACAGTGCCGTCACACCATAACCCCTCTGAGGATATGAATCTGATACAGGCGTCAGTGGCAGTGCACCCAAATATTGTGCTTTTGGTGCCAGGCCTGTTCTATCATACAGTAACCCCTCTGTAGTATTGTGGATGAATGCAGGGGTGGACCTTGCGGTCCTATATTAAAAAGATATGAATCTTGTCAAGGCGTCAGTGCACCCAGATATTGTGCCTTTGGTGCCAGACTGCCAGGCCAGCAAGTACAATCATACAGTAACCCCTCTGTAGTATTGTGAAAGAATGCAGGGGTGGACCATGTGGTCCTATATTAAAAAGATATAAATCTGGTAATGGGCGTCAGTGCAGCCAGATATTGTGCCAGACTGCCAGGCCAGCAGCAAGTACAATCATAGAGTAACCCCTCTGTAGTATTGTGGAAGAATGCAGGGGTGGACCATGAGGTCCTATATTAAAAAGATATGAATCTGGTAATGGGCGTCAGTGCACACAGATATTGTGCCTTTGGTGCCAGACTGCCAGCAAGTACTATCATACAGTAACACTGCTGTAGTATTGTGGAAGAATGCAGGGGTGGACCATGTGGTCCTTTATTAAAATGATATTAATCTGGTAATGGGCATCAGTGCACCCAGATATTGTGCCTTTGGTGCCAGACTGCCAGGCCAGCAAGTACAATCATACAGTAACCCCTCTGTAGTATTGTGGAAGAATGCAGGGGTGGACCATGTGGTCCTATATTAAAAAGATATGAATCTGGTCAAGGCGTCAGTGCACCCAGATATTGTGCCTCTGGTGCCAGACTGCCAGGCCAGCATGTACTATCATACAGTAACCCCTCTGTAGTATTGTGGAAGAATGCAGGGGTGGACCATGTGGTCCTATATTAATAAAATATGAATCTGGTAATGGGCGTCAGTGCACCCAGATATTGTGCCTTTTGGTGCCAGACAGCCAGGCCAGCAAGTGCATTCATACAGTAACCCCTCTGTGGTATTGTGGAAGAATGCAGGGGTGGACCATGTGGTCCTATATTAAAAAGATATGATTCTGGTCAAGGCGTCAGTGCGCCCAGATATTGTGTCTTTGGTGCCAGACTGCCAGGCCTGCAAGTATCATCATACAGTAACCCCTGTGTAGCATTGTGGAAGAATGCAGGGGTGGACCCTGTGGTCCTATATTAAAAAGATATAATTCTGGTCAAGGCGTCAGTGCACCCAGATATTGTGTCTTTGGTGCCAGACTGCCAGGCCAGCAAGTGCATTCATACAGTAACCCCTCTGTGGTATTGTGGAAGAATGCAGGGGTGGACCATGTGGTCCTATATTAAAAATATATGATTCTGGTAATGGGCGTCAGTGCACACAGATATTGTGCTTTTAGTGCCAGGACAGCAAGTGCATTCATACAGTAACCCCTCTGTAGTATTGTGGAAGAATGCAGGGATGGACCTTGCCTTCCTATATTAAAAAGATATGCATCTGGTAATGGGTGTCAGTGCACCCAGATATTGTGCTTTTTATGCCAGACTGCCAGGCCAGCAAGTACTATCATACAGTAACCCATCTGTAGTATAGTGGAAGAATGCAGGGGTGGACATTGCGGTCCTATATTAAAAAGATATGCATCTGTTAAAGGCGTCAGTGCACCTAGATATTGTGCTTTTGGTTCCAGACTGCCAGCAAGTACTATCATACAGTAAACCCCTCTGTAGTATTGTGGAAGAGTGCAGGGTTGGACCCTGTGGTTCAAAAAATTAAAATGATATAGATGTGGCACAGGCGTCATTGCAGCCAAATATTGTGCCTTTCATTGCAGCAAGTGCCTTCACACCGTAACCCTTTTGTGGTATTGTGGAAGAGTTTAGTGCTGGAGGTTTTGTGAATGCAGAAGACATCCCCGAACTATTCTGTTACGTCAGTCAGCATCAGGGGATTGATAACTGCTGATCCAGGACTGATTCATTGTTATAAATGTCAGCCGGTCTCCAGAGTCGGTGGACAGACGCACTCTTTTGTCTGTGACAAAACCTCCAGCGGCACTGGACGTCCTTTCAGAAAGCACGCTAGATGAAGGGCAACCTAGTAGCTGCATAGCATATTGGCTAAGTTCTGGCCAGTGATCCAATCTCAACACCCAGTAAGCCAGTGGATCATCTGCTGGAAAGGTATCCAGGTCTGCCCTTGCCCCTAGGTAGTCCTGCACCATATGGTGAAGACGTTGGCAATGGGTGCGTACATTTGACGTCCCTGGGCGTCGTGGACTAAAAAAATTTAAAAATGCATCAGTCAAGCGGCCCTGGACTTCACCACTATTCCTCTGATCATCCGCAGCCTCAGAAGCACCTGTGTCATAACTTGGTAACCTACCAGTGCCTGGAAAGGTATTACATAAGTGTCGCTTTAGAGCGTCCTCAAGTTTTTTCATCCTGTGCTCCCTCTGTGCGGGCAGGATGAGCTCTGCAAATTTACCCTTGTATCGTGGATCAAGAAGGGTTGCCAACCAGTAATGATCCCTCTCCTTGATAGCACGAATCCTGGGGTCCTTTAGCAGGCTTTGCATTATAAGGGAGCCCATGCAGCATAGGTTGGAGGTGGCATTAGCTTCCGAGTCTTCCTGGTCAATGAGGATGACCCCATCGTGCACTTCCTCCTCCCAGCCACGCACTAGCCGTTGTGTTTCTGGGCACACGAAACAATCCCTTGAGGAATCCCCACCTTCAATGCCCCCACTACTTAAATATTCCTCCTCATCCTCCTCCTGTCTCATCTGAGTAGGACCCGCTGGAATGCTGTCTGCGGAAAGACTAGGGCCTTCAGAGCTAGGGAAGGTCTCCTCTTCCTCCCGCTGCTCTGCCTCTAGAGCCACATCTATAATTCCCCGCAGAGTGTGCTCCAGCAGGAACACTAAAGGAATTGTGTCACTGATGCATGCACTGTCCCTGCTCACCATCCTCATTGCCTCCTCAAATGGTGACAGTACAGTGCATGCATCCTTGATCATCAGCCACTGTGGGGGGGGGAAACAAGTTGACCTGAACCTGTCCCTGCTCACCATCCTCGTTGCCTTCTCAAATGGTGACAGTACAGTGCAGTGGGGGAGAAAAAAAACAAGTTGACCTGAACTTGTCCTTCTGCCATACTCACACAGGTACTTGTTGATGGCCCTCTGCTGCTTGTGCAGACGCTGCAGCATTGCTAATGTCGAGTTCCACCTGGTGGGCATGTCACAGATCAGACAGTTTGTGGGAAGGTGGAATTCTCTTTGAATTTCTGCCAGGCGAACGCTTGCTGGGAATGACCATCTGAAGTGGCTGCAGACTTTTCTGGCCTGGCTGAGAAGCTCTGCCAGCCCTGGGTACTTGGTTAGGAAACGCTGTACCACTAGATTTAGGACGTGTGCTAGGCATGGTACATGCGTCATTTTACCCTTGCGTAGGGCGGAGAGAAGGTTGCTGCCATTATCACAGACAATCATTCCCAGCTGAAGCTGGCGTGGTGTTAACCATCTCTGCACCTGCCCCTGCAGAGCTAACAGAATTTCTGGCCCGGTGTGGCTCCTGTCCCCTAAACAAACTAGCTCAAGCACAGTATGGCTTCTTTTTTGCTTGAGCCATTGCGTAGATGCTGTCAGGCGTCGGTTTAACTGCCACTTCACCAGACACACAGAAGGAGGAGGTGGAGGAGGAGGAAGGGGAGAAGTGGTGGTGGTGGAGCAGACAGACCTCATACAAGCAGCTTTCTGGAGGCGTGGTGGATGAACAAGCTCCAGCACAGAGCCCTGTCTTGGATCCCTCCCAGCTGCAATCAGAGTTACCCAGTGTGCCGTGAAGGAAATGTATCGACCCTGTCCATGCTTGCTGAACCACATGTCTAAAGTCACATGCACATTGCTGCTGACTGCCTTTGCCAATGACTCGATAACATTGTCCTCCACGTGCTGGTATGGTGCTGGAATGGCCTTGCGTGAAAAGTAATGGCGTTTTGGAACCTGCCACTGTGGTACAGTACATTCAGTGAATTCACGGAAGGGAGCAGAGTCCACCAGCTGGAAAGGCAGCCGCTGCAATGCGAGTAATTTTGCTAAGCTGGCATTTAGACGCTGTGCTTGGGGACGGTTGGGACTATATTTTTTCTTACGCTGCAGCAGCTGTGGCAACGTAATCTGACTGTGTAAATCTTCAGCTGATGGGATGCTGTCACATTGTGAGGAAGGACCTGGTACATCCATTACTGTAGCATCATCCCTGTCAGTGGAGGTTGTAGGCAATGAAATGGCAGGACATACAGTGGGGGTAGAGACAGATGAGGAGGAGGAGGACCTACGCAAAGTTTTGCACCAACGGGATGTGTGGCAGGAGGTCATATGTCGCCTCAAGCACGTGGTACCCAAGTGTCCGGTGTCTTTCCCATGCTTAAGCCTCATCTGACATAGATTACAAACAGCAACGGTGGGGTCTGCTGCACATTTCTTAAAGAACTCCCAGCAGACAGAAGAGTTCCTGCGTGTGTGCTTTGAGAACACAGCGCTCTGCACTGGAGCAGCTCTGACATCTGATGCCTTGGAATGGCTAGTGCTACGGTTGGTCATAGAGGATGTTGTGCCTCGTGTTTGCTGTGCCTCCTCCTCCTCACTTGATTCCTCTGTTCGATCTGGCACCCAGGTGGAGTCAGTGACCTCATCATCAATGTCATCTTCACCCCCTATCTCCTCGTCACTGGAGCCAACTTGGCAGTATGCTGCAGCTGCTGGGGCAACATGAGTGCCAGTTATTTGTGTGTCATCACTGGCACCCCCTTCCTCTAGGTTGATTTATACTCCCTTCCTCAACCTCAGAGATTGAATCAGAGCACTGTACTTGCTGGGCATCCTCAAGCAGCATGTCACTGTCATTGTAGTCAAACAATTCAGCTGACTCCTCCGTGTGTGATAGCGAGGCTACGGCAGGAGTAGCTGTGGACATGGAGGCTGCATTAGATGTTTTGGCAACTGAGGTGGACTGTAAAGCACTACAAGCCTGGCTGGCAGAGGACTCGGAGGACGAAGATGGCCTGGTTAGCCAATCCACCAAATCCTCTGTATGTTGCTGCTGCTTAAGACGGCCAGTTAGAAAGGACAAGCGTGCCCCTGCAGAGGATGCACCACGTCCACATCGACCAGAGGCACAGCCTCCCGACACAGGGGCTGCTTGCCCTCTTATCTGTGTCTGGGAGCGTCTGCCTGTCCTTTTTGTTCTTTCAGATATGGTGAGGGATATACATTTAAATATATACAGAACTCTGATATAACTCAGTGAGACACCCTGATAGCTGGCAGCCAGTGACAAGACACAGATTACAATTCCCTCCTATAAATCAGTGTGACCCCCTGATGGGTGGCAGTGAGAAGCCACAGATTACAATTCGCATAAATCTGCTAGAAGTATGTGGGACCCCCTGATGGGTGGCAGTGAGAAGACACAAATTACAATTCGCATAAATCTGCTAGAAGTATGTGGGACCCCCTGATGGGTAGCAGTGAGAAGCCACAGATTACAAATCTCAGAAACCTCCTATAAATCAGTGAGACCCCCTGATGGTTGGCAGTGAGATGCCACAGATTACAAATCTCAGAAACCTCCTATAAATCAGTGAGACCCCTTGATGGGTGGCAGTGAGAAGCCACAGATTACAAGTCTCAGAAACCTCCTATAAATCAGTGAGACCCCCTGATGGTTGGCAGTGAGAAGCCACAGATTACAAGTCTCAGAAACCTCCTATAAATCAGTGTGACCCCCTGATGGGTGGCAATGAGAAGCCACAGATTACAAATCTAAGAAACCTCCTATAAATCAGTGAGACCCCTTGATGGGTGGCAGTGAGAAGACACAAATTACAAGTCTCAGAAACCTCATATAAATCAGTGAGACTCCTTGATGGGTGGCAGTGAGAAGCCACAGATTACAAGTCTCAGAAACCTCCTATAAATCAGTGAGACCCCTTGATGGGTGGCAGTGAGAAGCCACAGATTACAAATCTCAGATACCTCCAATAAATCAGTGAGACCCCTTGATGGGTGGCAGTGAGAAGCCACAGATTACAATTCGCATAAATCTGCTAGAAGTATGTGGGACCCCCTGATGGGTGGCAGTGAGAAGCCACATATTACAATTCGAATAAATCTGCTAGAAGTATGTGGGACCCCCTGATGGGTGGCAGTGAGAAGCCACAGATTACAAATCTCAGAAACCTCCTATAAATCAGTGAGACCCCTTGATGGGTGGCAGTGAGAAGCCATAGATTACAAGTCTCAGAATCCTCCTTTAAATCAGTGAGACCCCTTGGTGGGTGGCAGTGAGAAGCCACAGATTACAAACTCAGAAACCTCATATAAATCAGTGAGACCCCTTGATGGGTGGCAGTGAGAAGACACAAATTACAAGTCTCAGAAACCTCATATAAATCAGTGTGACCCCTTGATGGGTGGCAGTGAGAAGCCATAGATTACAATTCTCAGAAACCTACTTTAAATCAGTGAGACCCCTTGATGGGTGGCAGTGAGAAGCCACAGACTACAAACTCAGAAACCTCATATAAATCAGTGAGACCCCTTGATGGATGGCAGTGAGAAGACACAAATTACAAGTCTCAGAAACCTCCTATAAATCAGTGTGACCCCCTGATGGGTGGCAGTGAGAAGCCACAGATTACAAATCTCAAAACCTCCTATAAATCAGTGTGACTCCCTGATGGGTGGCAATGAGAAGCCACAGATTACAAATCTAAGAAACCTCCTATAAATCAGTGAGACCCCTTGATGGGTGGCAGTGAGAAGACACAAATTACAAGTCTCAGAAACCTCCTATAAATCAGTGAGACCCCTTGATGGGTGGCAGTGAGAAGCCACAGATTACAAGTCTCAGAAACCTCCTATAAATCAGTGAGACCCCTTGATGGGTGGCAGTGAGAAGCCACAGATTACAATCTCAGAAACTCCTATAAATCAGTGAGACCCCTTGATGGGTGGCAGTGAGAAGCCACAGATTACAATTCACATAAATCTGCTAGAAGTATGTGGGACCCCCTGATGGTGGCAGTGAGAAGCCACATATTACAATTCGAATAAATTTGCTAGAAGTATGTGGGACCCCCTGATGGGTGGCAGTGAGAAGCCACAGATTACAATTTGCATAAATCTGCCAGAAGTATGTGGGACCCCCTGATGGGTGGCAGTGAGAAGTCACAGATTACAAATCTCAGAAACTTCCTATAAATAAGTGAGACCCCTTGATTGGTGGCAGTGAGAAGCCACAGATTACAAGTCTCAGAAACCTCCTATAAATCAGTGAGACCCCTTGATGGGTGGCAGTGAGAAGCCACAGATTACAAGTCTCAGAAACCTCCTATAAATCAGTGAGACTCCTTGATGGGTGGCAGTGAGAAGCCACAGATTACAAATCTCAGAAACCTCCTTTAAATCAGTGAGACCCCTTGATGGGTGGCAGTGAGAAGCCATAGATTACAAGTCTCAGAAACCTCCTTTAAATCAGTGAGACCCCTTGGTGGGTGGCAGTGAGAAGCCACAGATTACAAGTCTCAGAACCTCATATAAATCAGTGAGACCCCTTGATGGGTGGCCAGTGAGAAGACACAAATTACAAGTCTCAGAAACCTCATATAAATCAGTGTGACCCCTTGATGGGTGGCAGTGAGAAGCCATAGATTACAATTCTCAGAAACCTACTTTTAATCAGTGAGACCCCTTGATGGGTGGCAGTGAGAAGTCATAGATTACAAACTCAGAAACCTCATATAAATCAGTGAGACCCCTTGATGGATGGCAGTGAGAAGACACAAATTACAAGTCTCAGAAACCTCCTATAAATCAGTGTGACCCCCTGATGGGTGGCAGTGAGAAGCCACAGATTACAAATCTCAAAACCTCCTATAAATCAGTGTGACCCCCTGATGGGTGGCGATGAGAAACCACAGATTACAAATCTAAGAAACCTCCTATAAATCAGTGAGACCCCTTGATGGGTGGCAGTGAGAAGACACAAATTACAAGTCTCAGAAACCTCATATAAATCAGTGTGACCCCTTGATGGGTGGCAGTGAGAAGCCATAGATTACAAGTCTCAGAAACCTCCTTTAAATCAGTGAGACCCCTTGATGGGTGGCAGTGAGAAGACACAAATTACAAGTCTAAGAAACCTCCTATAAATCAGTGAGACCCCTTGATGGGTGGCAGTGAGAAGCCACAGATTACAAATCTCAGAAACCTCCTATAAATCAGTGAGACCCCTTGATGGGTGGCAGTGAGAAGCCACAGATTACAATTCACATAAATCTGCTAGAAGTATGTGGGACCCCCTGATGGGTGGCAGTGAGAAGCCACATATTACAATTCGAATAAATCTGCTAGAAGTATGTGGGACCCCCTGATGGGTGGCAGTGAGAAGCCACAGATTACAATTTGCATAAATCTGCCAGAAGTATGTGGGACCCCCTGATGGGTGGCAGTGATAAATCACAGATTACAAATCTCAGAAACCTCCTATAAATCAGTGAGACCCCTTGATGGGTGGCAGTGAGAAGCCATAGATTACAAGTCTCAGAAACCTCCTTTAAATCAGTGAGACCCCTTGGTGGGTGGCAGTGAGAAGCCACAGATTACAAACTCAGAAACCTCATATAAATCAGTGAGACCCCTTGATGGGTGGCAGTGAGAAGACACAAATTACAAGTCTCAGAAACCTCATATAAATCAGTGTGACCCCTTGATGGGTGGCAGTGAGAAGCCATAGATTACAAGTCTCAGAAACCTCCTTTAAATCAGTGAGACCCCTTGATGGGTGGCAGTGAGAAGCCACAGATTACAAACTCAGAAACCTCATATAAATCAGTGAGACCCCTTGATGGGTGACAGTGAGAAGACACAAATTACAACTCTCAGAAACCTCATATAAATCAGTGTGACCCCTTGATGGGTGGCAGTGAGAAGCCATAGATTACAAGTCTCAGAAACCTCCTATAAATCAGTGAGACCCCCTGATGGGTGGCAGTGAGAAGCCACAGATTACAAATCTCATTAACCTCCTATAAATCAGTGAGACCCCTTGATGGGTGGCAGTGAGAAGCCACAGATTACAAATCTCAGAAACCCCCTATAAATCAGTGAGACCTCTTGATGTTTGGCAGTGAGAAGCCACAGATTACAAGTCTCAGAAACCTCTTATAAATCAGTGAGACCCCCTGATGGGTGGCAGCCATTGAGAACACACGGATTATAACAATTCCCAAATATTTTGTAAAAATTAGTGACCCCCAAAATACTTGCTGGCAGTGACAAGACACAGAAGATCACCACAATTCCCAAATGTTTTGTAGAAATTTGTGACCCTCAAAATTCTTGCTGGCAGTGACAAGACACAGAAGATCACCTCAATTCCCAAATGTTTTGTAGAAATGAGAACCCCCCAGACCCCCCCAGTAGCGTTGCAGACCGGCAGTAAGAACACACAACAACAATCTCCTATGAAATCTCCTCTCAAATGTGTGCTGCGGGATTTAGCTCTGTGAGCCCATGATTGGGCAAAATTTGGAGGATAATGTGATTGTGCGCTTGCAGATTTTAGAGTCTCCAAGTTAACGACCTATTCCAGAGAAGGTGCTATTTCAGCACCTCGCCCCAGACGCATCACTAACCTCCCTCATACTTGCAGTAGCACGTCTGCACCACCGTGAGTATCACCTGGAGTTCATTGGAGTCCATGGAGGATTGCGCTTCCAAGCCACGAGCTCTGTGTGAGCACACTCTCACGAGATTGTGGAGTGATCGCAGAGGGAGACTAGGAACTATTTGTTCTCAGTCTCACTCTGTTCCCGGGAGAAGAAGCAGCGGATCGGGCACTCCCCATTGAGCTTCTGCCCCATCACCCTTCCCACTGAGCCTCTGCCCCATCCCACTCCCCTGTCCCACTTCTCAATGAGCTTTTACTCCATTCCACTCCACATAAAGCTTCTGCCTCATCCCACTACCCATTGAGCCTCTGCCCTATCTTACCCCAGCATTGAGTCTCTGAGCCATCTTACCCCAGTGAGCCCAATGAGCCGTCACCTCTGTCTGCCCCATATAAAACCATTCCATTTGGTAGAATAGTTTGACCATCGCATGTATTGCTCAAATACAAAGTACATGTTTATGTATTTACAATGTTCTATCATCCCCGAGACTTCTCTTCAGGTATTTCCATGTGAAAGTCTCAGTTTTGGTTAATATATGATTTATTGTTATATTTATAAAACACGTTCTTACCATAAACCTCGTTACAGTGAAATCTCTTCTTCTGGGTTTTTTTCCCGCTGGTAAATCGACATATGAAGGTCACTCCTTTGTGATTTGCCACGTGGAATATAAACCTCAGATTACTGCTCCAGCGCTGAGATCCCATGTGCTTTGTGTCCATGACATATGACGTGTTCAGCAGCTGCTCAGCTTCTTCTAGGTCCCCGCCATGACGCTGTATAATCTCTGGGTCCCCACTATGACTCTGTATAATCTCTGGATCCCCGCCATGACTCTGTATAATCTCTGGATCTCTCCCTGCTCTCTCCTCCAGCCATATGACCCGTGTCTTCTCTGCACAGTGATTACCGGTGCAGCTCAGAGTGACGACTTCCCCATCAATTAGTTTATCCGGTCCATCAATGTCACTTAATATGAATCCACCTGATGCAATAAAAAATACATATGTTATTATATAAAATAAACTGTACACACACACACACGCTCACATGTATCCTATATTAAAATTGAAATAATATTTTGGACCATGGAACCTGCTGCGTAATAATTCCTGTGCATTGATAAGTAGAATATTCAGCTGCAGGAGGAGCTTCATAGCAGCAGCCGAAACTTTGATATAATATGAAGGCAAAAATATATGAAATATCCAGGTTTTGTGGTGTATATCATCTCCATTTACTCTTATAGACTGTTTATTGTGGAATTATTTACAATATATAATTTACCAGGTTTTCATTGGGAAGTGGGAAACAGGAAATAAGGAAGCGGAAGCAGAAAGGGAAGCAAAAACTATACAGGGTTATTCAGAGAGCGTGAAAAGCAGGAGAATGACTGGAGAATGAAAAATTCTAGGTCAAAGTAGCCGATTTGGAAAGTGAGATGAAACGGAGAATTTTGCTGGTTTGGCCATTTTGACCTAGAATTTTTCATTCTACAGTAATTCTCCTGCTTTTCACATTCTCTGAATAACCCTGATAAAGACAAGATACAGCGCGCGCGTAGATTTGGATTTAGAGACAATACATGTATGACGCCTGAATTTGGTGGCGAAGAAAAAGCACCAAACTAAAAACATCAACCTCTAAGATATCAAGAAATATCACAGATTGACTAGTGATCAGGGATAGTCACTGGATCGCCCCTTGTTGAATAAGCGACCTGGGGCCTATCTTATGGCTGACATTAAAGGGACACTACCCCAATAAATGAAATGTCCTTATTGTGTTTATTTTATGTTGCTGATTTCTTATATACGCTTGTATTGTGGCTTTGGCCATAGGACGGAGTGAATGGGTTGATCATGGACTCATATCATTGTATTGTGTGGGATGTATTCAAAGGACATCACCAGGGGGTAGATTAGAAGTCTTTTAAGGTGTGCCTTTAAGCAACGCACTTAAATCGTGCAACATAATGGCTCCAGAATTTAGCTTAGTGTCCGGAGTCGCTATTCCAAGCTTTGCGGCTCCTACATTTTATATAGAGGAAGTTACTGTGCATTTCGCTGATGAAGAACAAGATATTCCAACCTCGCTCGTTCCTCATCTGTGACAGCCATTACACAGCAAATAACAGAGACTCTGAAACCCTGGTGTTAAGTGATTTCACTGTCCTCAAATCACTTAACACTTTAATTTAATCCAACTGGAAAAGCCAATACTTCTGGTCCTGAGGATTATGTGAGACTTTTCTATGGACTGTGGTGAGGAAAAACACACGTGTATGTGACTGTATGTAGGCGTGTAAATGTTTGCTAAGTGTGTTTGGTGCATGGTGGGGTCAGTGGGACACAGGGCAGACGTTGTCTTGGGCCCCAGTGAGCTCCAGTTATCTCGCAGCGTAACATGTTTTGACATTAATTAACATTACATTCCTTAATAAAGTCACACAGAAAACCTTAATAAAAAAAACTAGATTGCAGGTGATTAAAATCTGGGCTCCCCCTCCTGGATGATGATTCTCTCCAAAATGAAAAGATTTAGGGCCCTATTAAATTCTTCGCGCAATTTCGTTTGCGCAGTGCAATTTTATTTTTGCGCACAGCAAAATGCGTTATCGTGCGAAAATTAACGTTGGTATTACAATCCTCGCGCATCTTTTCATCCGTCAAAAAACAACGTTCGTAAAACCGACGCGCAAAAATGCGCGCAAAGTACCGTTTTTTGACGCGCGTCCGGCATTTTTTAATGCGCATCCGTCATCTATTTTTGTTTTTTAAAATAAGGCAAAAGATTGGCTGGATCCCATTGGCTGCAAACTGTTACAAAATACACAGGCTGTAGTTTTAAAGGCATTAAAAGACGCAGCAAGAATCCCGGGAGAGAGAGAGATGGGTTCAAGTCCAGTTTCTACAATCTTACATTCACATTTATCTAATAAGATGAAACAATTCCATTAAAGTGTCTGAGGAGATTAGAGCCTGAAGCTCCAGGTCGTTTTTAACCCTATAA